>JAKTQJ010000036.1:0-128245 GCA_030558835.1 Blastobotrys illinoisensis | reverse complement strand
TGCTAGCCCCCAGACCCCCGTTATTCTGCTGAAATAACGTTAATTCACATTCGCTTGCATAGGCGCCATATCAAACCCGCGCTTTCAAGCTATTGATGGTCCAATTATGCCACTAATAGGGTCTAATCACACTCCAGAGAGCACTACTGGGGCTCTGCCCCCCAAACCCCCCGTGGCTGGGGGCCAGCCCCCAGACCCCCGCCGTGATCCGAGATGAGCCCCTTATGGTTCAATTCCATACAATGAGCATAGGACTATGACAGTGATAGAACTGGAGGTGTCTGATGGAATTGTCTACCTCTCTTGGGTAATTGGTTGCCTTCCGAGTGTAGTTTACCTCCTCGGAGAGACCCTTGGAGCCTGCAAGTTGCATCTCGAAAAACTAATTGGCCCTTCGACGACAACTCGAGTGTGTTGATGGTGTAGTTCACTATAGTACCGCAGGATGGTACAGCGACCAATGTAGTAGTCGTAGTAGCGTAAACCAATTGCAGCTCTAGCTACCATGTTGTGGGCTCCGCGGAGCCAATCCGGATCCCTTGCGGGGTCTGAAATCAAAAGAGTATATCATAGTTTTTGTTACGGGTGGTTACACGTTAGTTGCGTTGTAACAAATGAAGTCGGCGTTGGTAGACCAGCAAAACCCTGGAATGCCATTGCACTCCAGCATCATGGAAACCCCCCGTAGCTGGGGGATATGGTAGTTCTCTCTCCAGCAGTTTGGTCAAATATAACAATTACTTAATCTTACGCGCAGAATGCATATTTTGTATTAAAAATCAACGGTTATAATGGTTATAACGGTAGAAACGGCTATAACGGGTCGTATCGCAACGGCGCATGGTACTCTCTCGGCATGCGCGCTAGCTCAACCTTATCGTCAGCCATGGCCTCGTCGTCCTCACTGGCATCCGGAGAAAGCGCGAGGAAGTACTTGTCGTACAGATTCTCGTCCGCATGCTCCTTCGTTACTTGCTTGGTCCAGTAGGCTGAAGAACAAACCAATCAAGCATCCTCAGGGTCTTGTCTAAGGCTACAATGAGTATTCTACGAAGATTAATTCAACACGCAAGGTAACTATTTACATCATTTAGTTCCATCATTGGGTTACATCTAGTTACCCATTTAGTTACCGAATTAGCTACACCATCAGTTACCCATTCAGTTACCCAATTATTTACCCATTTAGTTACACCAATTAGTTACACCATATACCGGATACACCATTTACGGTGCACCAAATGAAAGGCATGGCACATGTTTTGCCATATCAGATATAGAGCTGCAAAACAATACGAGATCCAATGACCAACGAGTACCCTCAAACAAAAGGAACACTGAGAAAGGTCTGATAGCGGTGATTGACTTTTAGAACTCCATACCGCAATTCGCATTAGATGGAATCCCATGTTCGGGTGGGCAGGTTTTTTCTCCAGTATTCTACGGAAATAGTGTCATTTTATCCTGAAATCTGCAAAGCCAAATGTGCGACCGCCGTAATAGTGGGGTAGATGCAGCGAGACTCTAACAATCTATTCATACAATGAAGGATTGCCAAAGCCCCCAAGAGTACCAAGGGCCCTTAGGGTTGTCTCAAGAGTCTGGTCGCCAGTTGAAGAGAGTCTGTCAGAGTCGTTCAATAGACCTGGGGTATTGCCGTTACACACTCCGTTACGCCCCCACCACAAACGGATAAACTTTGATCCATTACCAAAATCGACAGTGAATAACGGTTCAAATACATTCTACGGCAACGTGTTGGATATGATTGAAAAGACAAGGGGGCAAGCCCCCTTGAACCCCCATTGAAGAGTGTAACCAGCTGTAATACGCATGAACCAATTGAACAATATAACAGTTGAAATGTTTAGAAAGACAAGGGGGCAAGCCCCCTTGAACCCCCATTAAAGAGCGTAACCAACTGTAATAGGAATGAACCAATTGAACAATAAAGCAGATGAAATGATTAAAAAGCCAAGGGGGCAAGCCCCCTTGAACCCCCATTGAAGAGTGTAACGAACTGTAGTAACGATAGGAATGAACCATTGAACAATATAGCAGTTGAAATGATTAAAAAGCCAAGGGGGCAAGCCCCCTTGAACCCCCATTGAAGATATACTAGTAGTAGTAGCAATGATTTGTTGACTACAGACGTTTTCCAAAGAGTCTCAGTTAGTCTGCCAGTTAATTTGTTAAGCCAGGATGAGCCGGAGGTACTCCGTTACGCCGTACCCAATACTTACCAACGCCCGTTACGAACCCATTGCAGAAGGCGGGGGTCTGGGGGCTGGCCCCCAGCTAAGGGGGGTTTGGGGGGCAGCGCCCCCCAAGTACGGCATGCGAGGGCTTACGGCAGTTCGAAAGGCTGTCAGCTAGTCTGTCATGTTAGGGATGTGGGCTGGTTGCCGTTACACTCCGTTACGCCGTACCCAGCATTTACCAACGCCCGTTACGAACCCGTTGCAAAAGGCAACTCCAGCGAATCGCGAACCGCGAAACACGAATAACGAATTACAAATAACGAATACGAATAACGAATAACGTTTGAAACTATATTGCTGAGAGAGCGATTACTAAGGCCCTACCAAAGTCGAAGACGGGTTGAAGCCGGGGTACGGAGTCCGTTCCCAGCCGTAACACGTTTGCGTAACACGTTGCCAAAACTTCACCACGTACGCCATGAGCTACAAAAAAGACGACACGGTCGGAGCAAGGGCGCCTACGCCGGGAGGGTCGAACACGACCCCCTCGGCGACCTTCTGCTGCGTCTCCGTCGAGGACACGGCAGCGCGGCTCCACACATCAGCGACCAAAGGCGTTGAGAGCCCGCAGGACGCAACGTACCGCCGCAGCGTCCACGGGCCCAACGAAATGCGCGGAGAGGAGCCCGAATCCCTCGCCAAGCGCTTCGTCTCCCAGTTCTACGAGGACCCGCTCATTCTGCTGCTCATCGGCTCGGCGTTCGTGTCCTTCGCCATGGGCAACACGGACGACGCGCTCTCCATTTCTTTGGCAATCG
Organism: Blastobotrys illinoisensis; assembly: GCA_030558835.1. Lineage (NCBI taxonomy): Eukaryota > Fungi > Ascomycota > Dipodascomycetes > Dipodascales > Trichomonascaceae > Blastobotrys > Blastobotrys illinoisensis. The sequence continues at coordinate 125,226 of JAKTQJ010000036.1, read as the reverse complement.
TCATTGTCGTCACAGTCGGGTTTGTCCAGGAGTACCGCTCGGAAAAGTCGCTCGAGGCGCTGAACCAGCTTGTTCCGCCGTCTGCGCACCTTACGCGGGGCTCTAACCACTCGACGGTGCTGGCGGCGACACTGGTGCCGGGCGATCTCGTCCATTTCTCGATGGGGGACCGAATTCCGGCCGATGTGCGGCTCACCAAGGCGGTCCACCTCGAAATCGACGAGTCGAACCTGACGGGGGAGACGAATCCGGTCGCGAAAACGACAGAAATAGTAAAAAGTGAAAGTCCATTTGGGGCTGTTCCCGTCTCTGAGCGGTCGAACATTGCGTTTATGGGCACATTGGTCTGTTCCGGGTACGGAGACGGCATTGTCGTTGGTACGGGATCGCAGACTGAGTTTGGCGCCGTGTTTGAAATGATGGCCGACATTGCCAAGCCCAAGACTCCTTTGCAATTGTCGATGGACAAGCTGGGCAAGGAATTGTCGTTTATGAGCTTTGGCGTGATTGGCGTCATTTGCATCATTGGCGTCATCCAAGGGCGCGCTTGGCTCGATATGTTCACCATTGCCGTTTCTCTGGCCGTTGCTGCAATCCCTGAGGGTCTTCCGATCATTGTGACTGTTACTTTGGCTCTGGGGGTGCTGCGGATGGCCAAATCCAAGGCGATTATGCGGCGGTTGCCGAGTGTCGAGACTCTGGGGTCCGTCAACGTCATTTGCAGCGACAAAACAGGCACACTCACCCGCAACCGAATGACAGTGACCTCTATTTGGACTGTCGACATGGGAGATGCAAAACCGCACTCGTGGTTCCCTGTTGACAGCCATTCTCACGAGCTGGTGGACTCCCCGAACAACGCCGCTACGCTGACCCTCCAGATCGCCAACTTTTGCAACAACACGCGGACATCGACAGAAACGGGCAAATTCATGGGGAACCCGACGGATATTGCTTTGATGGACGTCCAGGCAAAGTTCCGCCTCCACGACATTCGCGGTACCAAAGTGCGGGTCCACGAAACGCCCTTTTCGTCCGTACGCAAGTGGATGGCGGTTAGCTACCACAGTGGCGAAAAGGAGAAATCCACTGTCTACGTCAAAGGCGCCTATGAGCGCATCTTCCCGCTGTGCAAGTGGTACCTGAACAACGATGGCAAGGCTGTTCCATTGGATCCGTCCCACCTCAAGGTCATTGAGAACGTTGCGAGTGCTATGGCCTATGAAGGGTGGCGAATCCTGGCGTTTGCATACGGCAACAACCAGGAAACGAGCGACAGTCCCCGGGATTTGGTGTTCAGCGGCCTCATTGGCATGTACGACCCGCCACGACCCGGAGTCGAAAACTCGATTCGAAGGCTCATGCAGGGTGGCGTCAAAGTTGTTATGATTACAGGGGACAGCGAGGCGACTGCGCTTTCGATTGCGCGGCAGATTGGCATGCCACTGAGCGCTGGGGAAAAGAGCGTCATGAACGGCGACACTTTGGAGCGAATGTCGGTCGAACAGCTGGCCGATGCAATGAACTACGTGAGTGTTTTCGCCCGGACCTCGCCGGAGAACAAGCTCAGCATTGTGCGGGCTCTCCAGGCTCGAGGAGACGTTGTCGCAATGACTGGTGATGGTGTAAACGACGCTCCAGCCCTAAAGTTGGCAGATATTGGCATCAGTATGGGCGAAGGCGGCACTGACGTGGCCAAGGAGGCGGCCGACATGGTTTTGGTCGACGACGACTTCAACACGATCCTCAATGCTATCCGCGAAGGCAAGGCCATCTTCTCCAACATCCAGTCCTTCCTCATGTTCCAGCTGTCGACCTCGGTGGCGGCGCTGTCGCTGGTGGCGCTGGCGAACCTGTTTGGTCTCCCGAACCCGCTCAACGCGATGCAGATTCTGTGGATCAACATTCTCATGGACGGTCCGCCGGCGCAGTCGCTGGGGGTGGAGCCCGTGGACCCGTCTGTCATGTCCAAGCCGCCGCGGTCGCGGAGCGACCACGTTCTGACCAAAGCCGTGCTCCAGCGCGTGTTCCAGTCGGGCGCTGTTATTGTCGTTGGCACCATGTTTGTGTATATCAGCGAGATGGCGGACGGCGTTGTGACGAAGCGCGACACGACGATGACGTTTACGTGCTTTGTCTTCTTTGATCTGTTTGACGCGCTGTCGTGCCGCTCGGCAAACAAGTCCATTCTCGACATTGGCTTCTTTTCCAACAAGATGTTCAATGCCGCCGTGGGGCTGTCGATTCTGGGCCAGCTGGCGGTTATATATGTGCCGTTTTTCCAGGCCATTTTCCAGACGGAGGCCATTTCGCTGTGGGACCTGGTCAAGTTGGTTGTGTTGACCTCGTCGTGTTGGTTGGTTGATGAGGTGCGCAAGTACTACAGGCGCAAGAGCGATTATTTGAGCGGCTATTCCACTGCCGTATAACAAAAACGACAATACCTGTTAACAGCAAGTACACAGGCGCAAGAACGTTATAGAATATTTATCAATACATTTAGCCATATGTCATATTTGTATATTCCATTCTTTGGCCATTAAACAATTTGGCCATATATGTCATATTTCGTTAGCATTCGATAACAGATTTGGCCATATATGCCATATTTCGTTAGCCATTCAACAACACATTTGGCTATATGCCATATTTCGTTAGCCATTCAACAACACATTTGGCTATATGCCATATTTCGTTAGCCATTCAACAACACATTTGGCTATATGCCATATTTCGTTAGCCATTCAACAACACATTTGGCTATATGTCATATTTCGTTAGCCATTCAACAACACATTTGGGCCATACATGCTTCTTCTTTGGCCATTCAACAATAAATTCCGCCATATATGTCATACTTCTTCTTTGGCCATTATTTGAACCACATTAAAGCTTTTCGTTAGAGAAAGATGATGAGTGGAGTTGAAAAAGACTAGGGGGGCTTGAAACTTAGTACCCCATTGAACTTCCAAAGCGGTGAATATAACAGAAGAAATGATATAATAAGACAAGCCCCTTGAACCCCCATTAATGCTTTTCGTTAAAGGATGATTATGAGTATGGAATTGACAGGACCCCCATTGATCTTCCAAAGCGTTGAATATAACAGAAGAAATGATATAAAAGACAAGGGGGCAAGCCCCCTTGAACCCCCATTAAAGCATTTCGTTAAAGAACGATAATGAGTGTGGAATCGAAAGGACCCCCATTGAACTACCAAAGCATTGAATATAACAGAAGAAATGAAATAACAAGACAAGGGGGCAAGCCCCCTTGAACCCCCATTAAAGCATTTCGTTAGAGAAAGATGATGAATATGGAATTCAAAGGACCCCCATTGAACTACCAAAGCGTTAAATATAACAGAAATTATATAACAAGACAAGGGGGCAAGCCCCCCTGAACCCCCATTAAGGCATTTCGTTAGATGACGAGTGTGGAATTGAAAGGACCCACATTGAACTACCAAAGGATTGAATATAACAGAAGAAATGAAATAATAAGACAAGGGGGCAAGCCCCCTTGAACCCCCATTAAAGCATTTCGTTAAAGAATGATGATGAGTATCCCTAGGAACCCCATTGAACTACCAAAGCATTGAATATAACAAAATGAGATAGCAACAAGGGGGCAAGCCCCCTTGAACCCCCATTTGAGGAAGTTGATGCGACAAGGTTTGTTCGCAGTTTATTTGGCGATTCTTTGGCAACAATACATTTCGCCATATATGCCACATTTCTGCCAAAAATCTATCCTGGCCATATTTCCATTCCAAAGAATTAATTGAGGCCAAGTATTAAGTCGTCAAAACCGACGAGGAGGCCTTGCGCAGTCTATTCATCACCGCAAGCCCCTCGTCGCTCTCGTCAATGCCCTCGACAACAATCAATTCAACCCCCTCAACGTCCATCTCTCTCAACGCGCCAAAAAGATTATGCGAAATGTCACTCCCCCGCTTTCCAAGCTCTCTAACAGCCACCTGGGCCCCCACCCCCCTCTGGACACCCTCTACAAACTCTCTCCCCAGCCTCCTTGTCGTCAACACCCCAATTTTCTCCGCCTTTCGCCCCTTGATATACTCAAGCACTTTTTCAGCAGCCCCCCCCTCATCGTCCCTGCTCTCAACGAGCAAAACATCCGCCCGCGGCGAGTAATGCTTGTACTTCATGCCCGGCGTCCGCACTTTTTCACTCGCTCCAGCCGTAGCCTTGCCAACCACGACATTTGCCCACAGTTCTCCGCCAGCTTCTCTAATCTGCTCGACGCTCACTCCGCCAGGCCGCAGCAGCATGGGCGGAGAACACAGCCCGTCTACCACCGTGCTCTCAACCCCGACCTCACAAGCACCCCCGTCCAAAACCACGGGAATCTTGCCATTGAGGTCGGAAATGACATGCTCCGCAGTAGTGGTGCTCGGCCGGGTGGATGCATTGGCCGAGGGGGCAGCGAGCGGAACGTCGCTCAGCGCAATCAGCGCCCGCGCCACAGGGTGCGCCGGCATGCGCACAGCAAAAGTAGACTGTCCGACAGTGCAGGCAGGGCTGATTGGGTTGTTTTCGGAAGGAACATTGAGCAGAATCGTCAGCGGGCCGGGCCAGAACTTTTCGATCAGCGGCCGGTACACCGCGGGCACCTCCGCGCCCGGGATATTCCGCTTCAGCTGCTCAATGCTCGACACATGCAAGATCAATGGGTTGTCGGCCGGGCGGTTTTTCGCCCTGTAGATAGCGTGCACCGATTCGGTGTCGAGCGCATTGCCGCCGAGGCCGTACACGGTTTCGGTCGGAAACGCCACGACCCCTCCAGGTTTGCGCAGAATATCAGCTGCCTCTTTCAGGGAGGCTTGTGTATTGCTGTCTGCGAACACTGGGCGGTTGTTTTCAAAGGAGATTGCTGCTCCGTCGACCCTAATATGCCTTGTAGTCATGGATCGTTTTATCACGCGAGAGGAGAACCACCGCGAATTTACAAGGGCCCTGTGAGTAAACGTTGTGAGATAGAAGCAAAGCTTTTGGACTTATCCAGACGTATATATACAAATAATACCACGCTTATCTGGTTTGAACGATTTGGAATTTTTCAGAGTCAGTCACATTTTGGTCCCGGACGGCGCTATTGCTTATTAAGCACCGCGATGCGAGATTAGATCACTAAGCATTGCTACAGCTCGACAACATGGTCGTCAAACTTCTTCATGGGCCTCTGCACCTCCGGGTCCGGCTTCTTGCCGGGATGCTGTGGCTGGCTCAGCGACCGCAGCTCGCTCGTGGCAATGTCCGTAGGCAGCTCGTGCGGAGGAATCGAAAACCGCGCCCCGAGCCGGGCCAGGAAGTCTGGGGTTAAATTGTAGTCCTCGATAATCTGCGCGTCCGTGTCGCCTTCGACCTTGGATTGCAGAATCGACGTGATTGTAGCAGGGTGCGTCCGGCTCTTGGGCTCGGTCCGGTCATGCTTATCCTGCGCAGTCGCCTCATTACGCTGCCTTGCTTTGGCAATCTCCAGCATCTCATTCTATATATAAAGTTAGTAATAAAGTTATAGGTATAGCTGGTATCTTACCGTTGTGCTGTATTTGTTCTCCAGATCTTTGTACTGCACTGTGCCCATTTGCTGGAGCCGGTCCAAAAAGTCGGGGTCGTGCCCGTCTTTGACGATGGACTCATCTTTGGCGTCCGGACGGCGGCTCAGCGGCTCAGACTGTGTCGTGCTGGGACCCTTGGTCTTTGTGATTATTCGCGTTGCTTGCGACGCCTGGCTCGGCAGTCTTTTCGCTTGTTTCGACGCAGCAGAGCCCATTCTGATTTAATGTCGAGGTTTAGAGTGGTGAAAATGTTCCCGCCGGAGCCCATCCGATATCTTAAAGACTCATTTGATTTTTGAAGGACGTTATTGATTTGTGCAAGTTGCAGGCAAATATCGAGTATATATTAATGGTTCTATATTTGTGCAAGTTGTAGGCAAATATCGAGTATATATTAAAGATTCTATTTCCTTGGAGTAGCTAGAATTTGTGCCAAAGTTTGTTGAACGGGACCGGAGTGGTAATGTCATGACCGTGTCTGGTTCTACGAGTTCGTAGCGTTCAGTTATTCGTAAATTTGGTTCACCAACTGTAGTGCTGTAGTTTCCAGTTAACAATTTGCATTCCCCTCATTCTCGAGGTGCTGCTCGCACAGCCTATTTAAGCCCATTAGGGAAAGAAGTACTATTTTAGCTCATTAGGGAAAGAGGTACAGTCCTAATGATAAACCCGTTAAGACAATCACAAGATGCATTTAGTGCATTTTTCATGGCAGAAAAGTGCGTAGAAACTCTGCGCTAAACAGGCATGGAAGCGATTGACTGTAGCTGAGATTATTTCGCCAAATTGATACACTTAGTGGTGAATATCCACCGGTTTCGCATCCGGCCATCTATAAACGTTATAACCAAGTGCTATTTCGCAGTTAAATTGCGTCGAATGCTCCGCATTAAGTATGGTATTATGCCGGTCCATTATCTGCACCAGCAATCGCGGTAGCTAAAAGCATCGTATGTCGAGTAGATCACTCTGGACGGCGTCCGGGCAGACCACGGCCTATCACCTCGCTCGCTGTTAATGGGGGTAGTCTGACACACCACAACGTTTAACACCGTAGCCAACATCGAATGGGTAGCTCTTGAGAACCGGGAAACATATCAGTCGCCGCAGACGAAAATCTGAGGATCAGTCTGATCGGTGAATAAGAGGAGCCGGTACAACCAAGTAATAACATAACCAATTGCATGTCAAAGCTACGCCTACTGTTGGCTAAGTATCCAACGGGAAGTCTTATTTACCCAGCTAGCGCACGCCTTGATTGGTAAGTATTTCTATCAATTCAGCGTTCGGGGCACTTTATTCTGTATGAGTTTGGTCGACATTCCATCCAATTCGTCAACAAGCTGCCGTAAATCCCCCAGCTGTATGGGACCAAGTTTTTGTATGCCTGAAATTGAACTGAAGGAGTCGAGGATACCTATCTGGTTTTGCTTACTCTATAAATTCAACCCCAAGTACCCAGTTTAGTTGCCTTAACAATCTTTACTCAAGAATGAAGTTATTAATGGGTAGCTACTTATGGATAGATGTCGGCCGAGTCATTGAGGATGAGGAATGATACGGTCTAATACAAGATTTTACCAACCTGCTTAACTCCATTGAAACTTAAACAACTGCTGTAAATGCACAATCAACACACAAAGATGACGCAGAATTCTCTAGGGGACTGTCGATACGAGATCAAATCATTGCTCCTCGCAACGTCCATTGTAGTCCCGAAGTCGTACCTAAGATAGATAGATAGTCGTACCTAATGAAGCTCAATGGAGTTAAACCGTCAATTACCGTAGATAGATAATTCTTGATCAGAGCCCAGAGTTGAAGTATTTATTCCAATTATGTAATCTCTAGTTTCCAATTAAGACGCCATAAGCAAGAATTTCTCTTTTTTCCGTAAGTTAGACTATCTACAGGCTAATGATTCCAGTAAAAGATGTATGGTGTAAAATCTGACTAATACATACTAAAATTTTAACCAAGCAAAAAGGCATGAAATGAAATGATATTTCTTAATTTAATACTATTGACCACTAGCTATGACTCTGAATATTCATATAAGCCAGGAAATACTCTGATTAAACCATTATTGAAAGAGATATTGCACAATATACAAGCTGACTAATCTTTTTTAAAACAAATTCTGACTAAGATATTACGTAATTTTGCAGCATCGAATCGAGCTGAAAATCCCGTCGTCAACAAGCCTAGCTAGCTCAATCGGTAGAGCGTGTGACTCTTATAGCTCTTCGGAGATAAAAGTCATCACAAGGTTGGGGGTTCGAGCCCCCCGTTGGGCTATCAGCTACGACCATATCCAGGTGGCAACACCGTCTCTCGTTCGATCGGCAGCAGTTAAGCACCTGAGAGCTTGATTCAGTACCGCGGTTGGAGACAACGCGGGAACAGCAAGTGTTGTAGCTTTAAATTTTTTTGCATCGATCGATCGATCGCGCGCGCGCCGCGCGCGGTGCGGCCGGCCGGCCGGCAGGACATGGATGGCCATGGCATTTGCTCGTGGATACCGGTTGCAATTGTATACCGTATGGCCGTCGCTACAAAGATACCGAAGATGGCAGCCGACAGTGACGGAAATACTACATTTATTCCTCCTCCACGCAATCTTCTGCTTTGGGAAAATCAACCAAAACGACATACAGAGATACGATATGATTTACCCATCGCATAAATGTGCCTTATGCCGAAACGAAGACGGTAGAATTGGCCACCGATACCTCAATTGTCCTTTAGCTATACGACTCTGGTCCTATGCACATTAGGGCCATACCTGGACCCTTTTATTTACCTATGTAGTACCACCCACCAATGTTGTACCTGATGGATAAGATCATAGTCGGCCCGAATCAGACCAGTGTTCGAGTACCCAGCCTTATTACCGGTACCACGTATGAGGTCCTGTACGCCCCTCCTCATTTCTTTCTCTTGTCCTGTTCTTCTAGCTGTGGACCTTGGAGATACTTTTTCTGCGTTTCTTGCTCCAGTGCTGTTTTGATATGTACCGCGTACTGCATATCTCGACTCTCTGTCTCGATTGCTACGACGCAGAATGGTGGGAGTTCACACTTGTTTGAATCACACGGGTTTTTATCTTCATGAGATAAATCTTGCCGAGTGGAATGGTATTGCCCAGCTGCTCTGACTTCTGTTGGCTGGATCGGAGGAATCTTGTCACTGGGGTGACAATCGGCCAGAATATAGCACCTTCAATAAGAATCATCCCTGGAGACGTCAGCGGAGCATCCTGATATATTTATAGCGCCCGAACAGAAGATATTTGGCCCAGATATTCCAAAAGTAATGGTAATAATTTAATGCGCAATATAGTGCTTAAATATCCCATCGATATATGACCCGTTCCCTCATTCTAGCAGCTTCAGACACGAGCGGATAGAACCTATTGCCGCTTAATCCTTGGTCAACGCAGTTTTCCGGCGGCAGCTTATATACACGTCCACAAATGGAACTGGTAGGAACAATTATACGTTCTGGATCAGTTTGTTCTTCCAGATAAGATCCACTCTCAGAGATCGATTGGTCAGTTCCATTCTGGAATACCGAGAAAATACCAAAACGGAGCGGCTGCTCAGGCGCATACTTTTTGAATGCTAATGTCTCTCCTTTGTCATTTTGGGTTCTAACACGAGCATTCACTTCAAGCAAAAGCTCGCATTGGCAGTACAAAAGATTGCCCTTATTGTCTCGAATGAGAGCAGCGGAGAAATCTTCATTTTCTTGAAAGCATGCTGCACCAACAATTTCACCAGAAGGAAGTTTGATCCGGGAGTATGGATGTATATCGTTCATTGTAACAGAGTCCAGAAGCCTGAACGAGTTTTTCTTTACCTTGCCATCCACGACACAGGTACCATAGCCTTTTGTGGCAGCTACTATCCTATTAACATAGGACAGTGTATTTTTTATCACTGACTTTTCTATCAGCGATCCGGGCAGCTTATCAATTATAGATAGCATAGATCCGTATTCTGATTCAGGATGGCAATATTTGTCGCCCTTTTTAAGAGTGCTTGATCTGGGTTTAAAAGGTACCAATTGATCCATATATCTCAATGCCAGCTTGTTTTGGATCCCACTCAAAGGATATCGACAAGGGACACCTTTAGACTTGACGACATTGCATACATGTTCCAAAACGAAGCACCAGTAATATCTCAGGCAGCCATTGTATTGAGTATAAGGCTTTAGATGACAAAGTGCGTGTAATGGAAGGGCAAACATATTGTAGGTTTCTTGGTCGTTAAGATTCATGGCCATTTTCTGGAACATTCCTCGACAATCAGCTAGAAACTGGTCTATTCGATTCAATTCAATTGTAGTCATCTCAGTATCAGAGAGCTTGTTTATCGAGATAAAGTCCCTTGAACACATTTAGTATCTCCACTGAAGCAGATCCCGGGACACGAGATAGGTGAGTTAGGAAGTATGGTGCAAGCTTACACATCATTTTCCAGGTAAGTGGGCTAGCATTCCAGGTTGTTCCCTTTGTAAAGAATTGCAGCGGTAATTCAGAACCTCCCATGGAGGTAGGAAGATTACCGTTGAGCATATCGACCACCTTGTCCAGCTTTTCCTGCTCCTCAGCGGTAAGTGCATTGCGGAAAATTTCAAAAATCTGTCGCCCAATACTAGCGTAGAGCAACTGCGTTAAATCAGGGATAAATGACCATGGAAATGCAACCGAAGAAAGCCGAAGTAGCTCAGCGGAGCCTTCAACTCCAGTCTTTCTGATATGATCTTCCAGTTCAGGTTTCTTATCCTTCAGCAGTTCATCGCTTCGTCTTGACTCCGATTCGTGTTGGTGCCGAGTCCGTAAATGTACCTCATTATCGAAGAGTGCGCCCCTTCTTTCATTTGTGGAATAGCATGCCATGCATGGCCTCTCCCCAGACTCTCCAGTCATATTCATGACGAATCCACAGGCTTGCATATCAGCAGACACCTGAGTCAAGTGCACTTTGACCGTAACCTCTTTACGGGACTTGGCATCAAGCACTTTGAATCCACTCGCCATCTCTGCAAAGTCATCAATAAGAGGGGTAAGGAAGGTCTGGTCCAGCTTTTTCCCTCCGGGCTCGCTCTGATCTGGCTTAGGAAAAGCCATAGCAATCAAAGTATTCTCGTTCAAGAACCTCTGATCGTAAGGGAGATTGTTATTGACAAGAACGACAGTGACTAGTTCCAACTCTCGATTGGTCCACGGCTTGACAGTGTCCGCCATCATGGTCACTGATACTTCGATAGAATCTGGGTCAAAGTAGTTATCGCTGAGGTCAATTTTTCTCGAAGAGTGGTCTCCTGTAATCGGGGTATTTCTCAGCTCTTCAAACCATTTACCGCTCCAGAAGTCGGTATACCTCCATGGCTTGGCGGTTCTCTTAGGGCCGTAAAGCTCCTCGCAGGCACTCCTAAACGCCACGGCATTGGCTCTGTCGTCGAATATCGCTCGGATAGCCTCCCGTATTGAAAAGTAGTAATAGTAGTGGTACTTTGATTTCTCAGAGCCGCACCTAAGACACTTTGTAAGCCGGCGGTGGTGTCCAGTGAAGGCCATACAGCCATTCTTGCAGTGGAATATCGTCTGGAAGCCTGACTTGCAATTGCTATCTTGGTTTTGTGAAGACGTTTTGAGAGCTGAGATGAACTTTCTGACTGCCCACTGGGCGGTAATTGCAGACTTTGAGTTGCCATCACTAGCCAGGTCGTTTCCGTTGGTTATTGTTATATGGCCGTCCATAACTGACCTCAGGACGGGTAAGCTATTTTCATGATGCTTCACAAGCCGTTTAATTTCCTGTTGAAGTGTAAATGAGACTCGAGCATTGGCGCTACCGGCATTTCGACCGATTTCGGAGCCCTCAGCTTCGGGGGCAAGGGGGGCATCTCTGTCAATCCCCTCTGGCTTCCTGCTTTTTAATTTTCTCTCCAGGGAAGGAGAGGAGTTTGGCCGCTTCTCGCCGGTCATTGATCTGAAGGGGCCAAGATTTAGAGGCGCGATTTTAAGGACGCGTTTAGTTGGGGCGCGGCTGTATCATATCAGCAAATGCCGGCATTACGAAATCAGTCGCAAATGATTAGACACGAGCAAGCGGCTTAATTGCAATTTCACGCTAAGTATTCTTATCCCGGTCAGAGATCGAACTCCGGAAGCGAGATACCTTAAATCAAGGAGCTAAGCTCCGCTTTACCAAAACCCGAATAAGCGTAAAAAAGCTTAAAATGACCTCACTGAGATGGACAATGAATCCAACATGAGCTTAACCAGCCGCATATAATTTAACTCAAGTTTACGCCACAGATACCTCATATATGAAAGAGATCACGAACGACTTGCGAGTGCAGCAGGGCACAGGGGCCTGCGGCGAGATCAAAAGTAGTGAAATAAGAACCCATCTTGCATAGGCTCGAAAGACTTAACAATTGGCGGTGGTTCAGGAAGCGATATCGTAAAACTACGAGAGAGGAGATAGTAAGGCGGATAGAAAGCTTATCATCATACTGCGTCACGACCAATAATCTCGCAGCTACCCCAAGTTCCAAACGTTACGAAACGCATCATGATTCAGCATGTTTATCAGCCTGCCGCCTTTGCAAGTATAGACGAAACCTTGTATCGTATTTGATCCATGCTGAAATGCCAAACTTAGTGCACCACAAAACACAAGCCGCACAGTATGCGGCTTGATTGAGAACTGAGACAGTCGCAAGGTTACGCAGGAGGAAAGAGGAGAGGAGCTGTATTGCAAGTATGAAGGGGGCAGATCTAAAGCAATAGCAATTAAAAAACGATGATACTAGCGATCTTCAGCTACACATCATACTGCTACAGCGGTGTAATGAAATTTTGTTCTGTGCTATGATGTTATCATGCGCCTACCTGTACAAGTGAAAAAATAGCCGTTTAATCTCCGGCCAAATACAGTAGTACCAGTAGCTACTGTAGGCTTCATCGCGCAGAACCGCAGCAATTTAAACCAGGCCATGTGACCTCCCAGGGGTTGAGCGGGAGTACGCGGAATCCAAGCGTTGTTCCCGAAACGCTCCGGCTCACCCTGCTTCGCCCCACTACCACAGTCTCTACAGAAACTGCAATGGCCCACGGGCCCGTTTGCGTGCTGCTAAGGATGCGCTGTCTAATAAATGAGTGAGGACCACAGATGGCGGAGAGGGGCCAGGGTAAAAAGGCTCACGCGGACACGGCTAACCGACTGGGTTGGTGCCTTTGTCTGGAGCGCCCATAGTGTATTCTGAGGCACGGGGGCCCGCATGATGCTGCGTATACCTGAGAACGCAGAAACGAAACATGCCCCAGCGCCACCTGCCGAATTTAGGTTTGTTAAACGTATAGGATAGGGAAAGACATAGAACGAACCGAGAGGGAGGAGGAGCACAGATGGAACTATAAAGTAGTCTCTCTCCGCCCTTTTGCGCCGTCAGCAGATTTTAAAACACAGAGCATATCAATAACCAGTTGCAAAGAACGAGTACAAGTTATACCGGAAGACCGCTGAGATCCGGCCGCAAAAAAAAAGAGCACGATAGTCGTCGTCACGAAATTATAATTTTTTTTGGGGGGGGAAATTACTTAGTAAGCCCTTTCTTTCGACAAAGCTCGAGTAAGCAATTTATTTGTTGCCCTTTTGACGAAATTTTACGACAAGCGACGAGAGATCAACTAATTTAGTCATGTCTCTATCCGATAAGGGTGTGTCGCCGGAGGAGCAGCGCCTGCTGAAAATGTACGGCAAGCTGCCTTCGCGCAGCGATTTGCTGAACCGCAAGCTCAAGGACCGCAAGTACTTTGATTCGGGAGACTATGCTCTCTCGCAGGCGGGCAAGACGTCGCATTATGCCTCGGTGGGCTCGGAACACCCGTATCCGGAGGACATTCCGCCCACAACGACGGCCTCGCAGGTCCAGACGCATAACAAGAGCCCCTCGCCCGTGAACAAAACCTCCCCGACCCTTGGCGGCTCGCCGCCCAAGTTTGCATTGGACGAGACGAATTATCAATCGTCTTGCTCGAACACGCCCGGCACGGTCCCGCTAATGTCACCGGGACGCAGGCATAGCAGCAGCCTGGCGCCGCCAGACGCTGAGGCTGCTCGGATACGGGCATACCACCAACGGCTGGCTCAGAATTTGAACAATTGATCCGATCTGATCTACTGTTATTAGTTTATTTTATCTTGTTACGACGAAGCTTATGAGTACGATGTAGAAATGTTATTTTTGTTAACACTGCAATTCCAGGAATTTGAAATAGACAGTACTGTACTGAATTTAAAAAGCGGATCCGGGGATATTGATACAGGGTCCAATGTGTGTTGAAATTTCAAAATCGCACTTACCATTGCCTTGGATCGAGGCCGTCGAGACTGAATAAAGAGCTCGAGAGACAAGAGACTCCCCCCGCAGAGCCAATCAAACCAACGAATCCCGGACCCTTGCTATTTGAAAAAGCTGTTATGCCAATTCGAATACAATTCGTAGTCGCACATGTTGAAAAGCCCAGGGGAATATTATTTCCGTGCAGGGAGATTTATGCACCCGTGTATTACTGGACCTGCATAGTGAGACATGCATGCGGGAAAATGATATCATCCAAGTTGCTTCTACGTATTCATTCGGCCAATTGGCACGTAGAAATTCTTCAGCTTTGAAAATGTATAAACCCTTTCCCCGGATTAACCGGCCAACCATGGCAAATAACCAATACGGCATTAGGCAAATAACCAACCATGGCACATAACGAATCATGGCCCATAACGAATCATGGCCCATAACGAATCATGGCACATAACGAATCATGGCACATAACCAATCATGGCAGATAACCAATCATGGCAAATAACCATTCATGACAAATACTAGTAACCAACCATGACATTAGGCGAGTAACCAATCATGACAATAGGCATAACCATGGCATTAGGCAAATAACATGGTATTAGACAAATAACCAATCATGACAAATAACCATGGCATTAGGCGAGTACCTCCCAAACAGCCTCACACAGTGCGGCAACGACAGTAACAATTCAGAAGGAACAGGCTGAAAAGCCAAGTACTGTATCCGATTACAGCCTTGATAGGGTAGTACGTAGATACACGAGGACTATAGTACAAATATTCATTCATTAGGCAAATAACCAACCATGACAATAATAACCAATCATGGCATTAGACAGGTGACATTGATAATAGGCTAATACCCATGGCATGATAAAAAACCAACCATGACAATAAATAAGCAATGACGTTATTAGGCAAATAACCAACCACGGTAATAGGCAGATACCCAACCATAGCAATAGACAAACAAATGACAATAGCTAGTAGATATGATTGAAAACACAAGGGGGCAAGCCCCCTTGAACCTCCATTGCAGATGTAATCAATTGAACAATATTATATGATTGAAAAGACAAGGGGGCAAAAGCCCCCTTGAACCCCCATTGAAGATGTGATTGAACAATAGTAGAGTAGATGATTGAAAACACAAGGGGGCAAGCCCCCTTGAACCCCCATTGAAGATGTGATCAATTGAACAATTATAGTAGATATAATTGAAAAGACAAGGGGGCAAGCCCCCTTGAACCCCCATTGAAGATGTGATTAAACAATAGTATAGTAGATGATTGAAAAGACAAGGGGGCTTGCCCCCTTGAAGATGTGAACGGGGCAAGCCCCTTGAATGAATAAATATAATGTACTACTTTTTACTTCTACTCTTAACCTCCTCGTCCAAAACCGGGTGCAGCATAATCTTATTCGGATAATTCTGCGTGTTAAACTGATGCCCCTTGCTCCAGTCATACGAAACGGCATAGGCAAAAATCGTCCCGTTCCTATTGAATGCAGTAGAGGAAATCGTCCCCCCCAGACTCTTGGACCCCTTGAGCCGGCACTTGGCCTCCTTATCCCAGAAATTAAAAATGCCATCCGACCCCGCAGTACTAAACGTACCATGCTCGGGATGAAAGTTGATGCTGTTGACCGGATAAATGATCGACTCGTTCTTGGCCGCCACAGGCTCCCGGTGGCACTTGAACGAAAACCCAAGCTTCTTCTGCTCCTCCGCATCCACATACTGAATCGCACACCGCCCCTCAATGGACCCCACAGCAAACCCGTTCCCCGACGGATAGCACGAAACCACCCGCGTCTGCCACTTGAGCGGGCTCAGCGTCGACTTGAAAATCGCCCCAGGGTTGCTCGACAGGTCGAAAATACACACGTGCCGCTCGGCAGTGCCCACGACAAGCAGGTTCTTCGACGCGTCCATCGTGTACGCCCGCTCGGGCAGCTGCACCGTCGAAATCGCCGCCGGCGCCCGCATGTCCCAGTACTTGAGCGTCTTGTCCCACGAACACGACGCAATGACCTGCGTGCCGCCCGCAACTGTCACGGCCCGCACGCTCGACACGGGCTGGTCGTGCTGGCCCGCCTGGATCGCCTGCCCGCTCTGCACGTCGTAGAGCCGCACGGCGTTGTCGCACCCGCCGGACACGACTTTTGTGCCGTCCTGCGTCCACTGCGTCGACAGCACAAAGCTCTGGTGCTCGTAGAGGGCGCGCCCCTGCGTTTCGCCGCTCGGCGACACCTCGTAGATGCGCACTTTCTTGTCCCACGACCCGACGGCGAGGAGCTCGGCCTGGGAGGAGAAGCTCATGTCGCTGATCGAGTCCTCGGGCGGGTTGTTTACGGGCCGGTCATTGGCCACGTTGATGTCGGTCGACGTTGCCGTCGACGAGCCAAACAGTCCTGCCATTGTTGCGCGTAGAGTCGAATCTTTGAATTTTTCGCGATTACCAACGGCAGTTGGGTACTGCGCGCGCCACCGCCAGCCCCCCCCCCGTTACGCCAAGAACCACGCCGTAACAACAAGTCCCAACGGCGTAACAAACTCCACCGCCGAACTATACCCTCGAGTGTAGAGCCGGTAGGGCAAGTGATGCCAAATGCTTGCAGCTAATGCTCGTTGGAGCCTGCGGTTTGCAGGTACACGTATACGTTATCGCTTGGGGGGCCCGCCCCCCAAACCCCCCGTGGCTGGGGGCCAGCCCCCAGACCCCCGTTACACCAAGAGCTACGCCGTAACAACAAGTCCCAACGGCGTAACAAACTCCACCGCCGAACTATACCCTCGAGTGTAGAGCCGGTAGGATAATTACTGTGCCGTTATATAGCATGTTACGATTTGTATGATCGTCGCAACGGGTTGGATCCCTGCTATACGCTCTTTACGACACTGCCTGGTAATATTAACCGGAATTCGGTGGATGAACGGGCAATCCCCTTGGCTTTTCAATCATTTCTACTACAATTGGTTACACTCTCCAATGGGGGTTCAAGGGGGCTTGCCCCCTGTCTTTTTAACTATTTCAACTGCTATATTGTTCATTTGGTTTATTCCTAATACAATTGGTTACACAATGGGGGTTCAAGGGGGCTTGCCCCTTGTCTTTTTAACTATTTCAACTGCTATATTGTTCATTTGGTTTATTCCTAATGCAATTGGTTACACAATGGGGGTTCAAGGGGGCTTGCCCCCTTGGCTTTTCAACCATTTCTATTACAATTGGTTACACTCTCCAATGGGGGTTCAAGGGGCTTGCCCCCTTGTCTTTTTAACTATTTCAACTGCTATATTGTTCATTTGGTTTATTCCTAATACAATTGGTTATACAATGGGGGTTCAAGGGGGCTTGCCCCCTTGTCTTTTTAACTATTTCTATTGCTATATTGTTCAATTGGTTTATTCCTAATACAATTGGTACTGTAGTGAATATTGAGGCTATATGATGAATTTGAAGGCTATATGAAAAAAGTATTATTATTGCTTAATGAGCTACGGGAAAGTAGTGTATTACCGGCGCTGCTCGCAGATTGCGCTGGAGTAAGCACCCGCTCTGCACAGACCCTGACTAAGAGCTCAATTGCACAATAAATATTAAACCATACATGGACTGTAGACTGTTATGAATTACCGGTAGTCGTATGTTTTGGCTGAATGCGCGTTGATTATTATAACCGAGCGATTTCTGGCTTGTCATGAATAATTGCAGGTCATTGCAATACAAGGTTCGTGCGGCTGAGACATTTAAGCCCCACGGCACAAATACCGCGTATTCGACAAAAATAAAGATTTCTACGCAATGCCTAAAAAAAATCACTTAAAAATAAAGTATAGCTTGGCCTGTAACGCGTTGGCGCGTGCCATTCCATTGACTGATCAATTCTGGTCCCGCATTTCCTAATTGGGAAGTTTGTGTATTTTTAGACGAGGCGAGAAGTCATACAAACACACCTCCATTCAATAGCGTACTCGACAAATGGCGGATAGATACATACAAACCCCCATGCCGGTCTCGGTACCGTTCAACTCGCAATTAGAAGGTATGCGACTGCCACCCTCCAAAAAAAGTCGTGCTAACCAGCCCGTAGAGATAGATAAAGCCATGAACGACCTTGCCAGGCATGGAATGCTCCATTTGGAGCAAAAGCGACACGTATCGACGCCGCTCTTCCCGCCTTCCCCTGCATCTTACCGCACCTCATCCCCCTTATCCACGCCTTCGCTGCAAAGCTCGCCGTCGACTATCGGCTCAATGAACCAACCGTCGCGGCTCTGGGAGCCGAGGGCGCCTACTAAATCCAATGGGCTCGGCCTTACGACATTTGGGTCTTCTGTTTGGTAATTGCATTTGTTAGACTTTTTAGCATACCGCCCACTACCTACGGTACAATGGGAACACTGCTCCTCGTTATAAAGGCTAGTGGGAATGAATAATGAATAAATCTCTATAAAAATCAAATCAAATCAATCTCCTATCAACAGGTCCTTCGCGGTACCGCATCTGCGTCGAAGGCAAGGAAAACGGTAAAAAACTTGGTAGATGGGGTTGACGGCAAAATTAGGAACGCTCTAAACGGACTGGTGCCCCATACTCCGAAGCCGTATCCACGACCGAAGCTACGCCCTGGCACCGATGTTGTACCAGTAGTGTAACCTTCAATTCTATTTCCCGACAGCATTTCAGTAACCTTCCGCTCTTCGTAAAATTACGTTATGGATAAGTTGCATATTAAAATCAGTTCCGCTAGGACCATCCCTAACTCCTATGTATACCACAATGCCATCAGCCTGAGTGGTCGTTTTGAAGCTCTGGACTGATGAAACTTAATGTGTTGCTAGATTCTCACTCCCAGAGGGTATCCTGGAATACCAGGAGCCTGAATGATCTCCACTGCTATCATTTAATCCCGTGACCAGTCTACCTGTAGGTCATAGATTTTACGATCCTCACTTTCAAAAAATTCTTCCCGCAAAGCTGGATAGCGATCAAGTAACTCCTCTGGTATATCCTGTAGTTCATGCCCATACATTTTAAGCATCCATGGAATCCACGGCCAGTTGACAAACTTGCCGAAAAAAAATTACTTCTAAGGGAAAGCTCTGTCCACTTGGCTAAGGTGTAAGGAAAAAAACCAGGGCCAATGTGAAAGTTACGACTATTAGGATTGAGACCTGAGAAGCAAAAGAGCCAAGAAACCACCCTTAGGCCACAACTCTCGTCGACAATGTATCCCAGCGGAAACCGGCCATAATTGAGAGCGACTCCTCCATCATCAACTTTCTTTTCGGTTTCAATGACCTTGACCATGATTTCCTGTCGCTTCTCTGTGGGTTGACTCTTGAGCCAGTCTAAATACGTTCCCTCGATATACTCCCTAATAATGCCGGGAATGATTTCGACTCCTGAATTCGCTTCGAAGTACCAAGGCACCTTGAAGATAAACGAACCGTAATATTTTGGAATTACGTCGCCCTGCAGGTGGTTCAGCTTCTTATAGCAAGCGGCCGTGTGCAAAAACGCGTTATCAGCACGAGAGACGCCGTGATCGTCCCATACGGATGGGTCGTATATTTCAACGGCAACTCTTTGGTTCAATGGGAGGCCAAGCTGTGAGGCCAATTCTGGCGGGGCATCAGTAACAACAGCCTCAAAGACTCGGGGGTACTCATCGCGGGGCCCACGCATCTCCTTAATCAGCTGTATTTTCGCTTTTTGTCGGGTAGGTGGAGGTGCCAGCGGCAAATAGGGGTTATCTCGCGCTTCGTAATCAAGTGTAAGCAGCCGATCATTTGTCGTCTTTTCTAGGTCATAATAAAAAGCTGTAATATCTTTGCGGATTTCATAAGTTGAAAAGTCCATATCGAAATTTCTGTGTATGGTGTCTGGTTTGTCATGTTGGCCTTTAAATAGATAGAACCAAACTAGCGCAGCAAATACTCAGGTCAATTTTAAAGGTACGCTTGCTGTGACGTGCATATATAGCGTCTAAGGTTTGAACTTTCCATCTCATTTGGATAACCTAGTACCGCATTCGCGACGTGGATATTGGCTACCGGAGGCCAAGGAAAAAAAGATGAAAAAACTTGGTACAAGTCAGCTGAAAATCAGGAACTGTTGTGGTCGTCCCTGGGCGGTGGCCCTCTTCAATGAATTGGGCCATAGCGCTCTAAACCTTCTTTCGCGCCAAGGAGCTTTGGCAGGTCAATGATTCACTGGAGGAGGGAACTTGAAGAATATACCCAGTTTCCCGCAATGAGTAACTACACAGACTAATGTGAGATTGAAGAATATACGCAATAACCCTCAATTATGAGTAACTACACAGATTAATGGGAACTTGAAGAATATACACAATTATGAGACTAATATGGGAAAAAGAATATGCACAGTTAATAAACAGTAACGTAACGTCTACTTCTCCTCGGCAGAAGCAGCGGTAGACTTTGCGGCAGCCAGCTGCCAGGCGGGAATGCCCGTTCGGGCAGCAGAGGCAGCAGTGCTTGGAGTAGCGGCCGGCGTAGTAGCAGCCGGAGTCGACGAGCCTGACACCGGCAGCGAAGACTGCGCGCTTCCCGGAGCCGGAATAAACGAGTTCCCAGTAGCAGCCGGAGCCACAGAATTAGCCACAGAATTAGCAGAATTAGCAGAACTAGCAGAATTAGTAGGAGGAGGGGTGAGCCCGGGGATCGTAGACGGAACGGAGGAAGCGCTGGGCGGCCCGCCAGAGCCCAGCTTCATTCTGTTGCTGAGCAGCTGCTTGAGGCTCTTGAGCTCGTCCTGGAGCTCGACCAACGCCGCGTCCTGCTGGTTCCGGTGCTTCTCAATTGCCTTGGGCAGAGAGTCCTTGATCGACTCGACCTGGCTCTTGATGAGCTTCATGTCGCTCTCCCGCTGCGTCGTCTGCACCTTGACAGCCTCCACAGCCTTCTCTACGTCCTCCATCATGGCGGAAAACTTGGTTTCCCGCGCCTTTTCCGCCTCCTTCATCTCTTTGGTGTCGGATTCGAGCTGCTCCAAAAGCTTCTCCACGCGGTCAAACTCCGACGACAGCGCCTCCTTGTCGGCCTCGAGCGAAGACGGTGTCGGTGGCATAATCATGGGCAGCACGTAGCGCTTGGCGACTTCGTATAGGCCGTAACCGACGCCGGCCGTGACCGTCGCCATGACAAAATAGTCCCGCCAGTCCCTTTGCGGCAGCGGCGGAGGCGCCTGGAAGGCCGTGTGGACAGGGCCTGCGCCCGGCACAGAGCTCACTGGGGGCACCGTCTTTGTGCTGGCGACAGGCGCCTCCTTGGCCCGCTTGAGCGCCTCTTCAATCTCTTCCTTAGTCAGCTCCTTGGACTCTAGGAACTCGACCCGCTTAGCCAGCGAAGTCGCTGCAACCTGCGGATCAGTCAGGAAACTGACCGCAGATTGAATCATATCCTCTCTCATTGTGCCTGGCTCGGGATCAAAAGGATTTGCCCGGTTGTTATACACTCGTCTTCAAATGTGGAGGCGGGGTAGCCAAGTGTCGGGGGTTCGAACCGAGGTTCGACCCTCCCATCTACAGCCGCGCTTAAATGCACAGGTTGAGCGTATTCCTGGGGGAATTTGCCTGGGATATCTTCCTACGGGCACCATTGGGGCCGGCTCGACTCTGCCAAAAGATACTAGCCAATTGCGCCTTTCCCCGTCGTATTTACTGCCTCTGGTCCAATCAGAGCGGCCTCGATTAATGCTCGATTAATGCTCAGCCGTGCGATTTATGGCGATGTTTCGCGCGGGCGCAATACCACAACGGGCATGTAATTACCTACGTAAGTACACTATGGTAGTGGTAGTAAATCGATAGAGCAGAGGGCATAACGGTGGATGACAGAAATATACTGGATCGATACCCGGGAGTGGGGCGAGGCTGATTTTGAAAACGTTGTTGAATTTGCGCAATTGGATGGCGAGAAGCTGCGGAGAAAGAGACTGGCAGTAGACCGATACGAGGAAGCTGCCTCGGGGCTGCTGAAGCAGTTTATATTTAAAAAAATCACCCCAGACTGGAGGGGAATTAAAGTAATACGCAACCAGCAGGGCAAGCCCATTGTTGAAAAATTCCAGCACGTTCGGTTCAGCACGTCGCACCAAAACGGGATCACCGCAGTCGGAGTACGCTACGACGCACAGGACCTCGGAATTGATCTCGCCGAAAGCGACAACCTTCTCCAGGGAGCCCTAGAAGTTGTATTCGACCATTCGGAGCAAAGCCAGATTACGGACGAGCGATCTTTTGGGTGGTTCTGGTCCGCCAAGGAAGCTATTTTAAAGTACATTGGCTGCGGGTTCTTAACTGACGAATACAAACAGGTCTCTATTAAAATCGAGTACCCCCAGATATCTGCGACAAACGCTAGCCGCAATCATACCTACCACGGACAGCTGTTCGAGCTGCAGCGCGAAAAACTAACTCTGGCAGTCGTCACACTGGTAGCCCTTCCTCGCGAATCTGTCACCTTGAATAGGATGCAGTTATCTGATATTATACCCTAAAACGGCTATGCCAATGGCCGTTTAGCTATTATTAACAACTTGACCGTTGTTGTGATAAGCATACGCACGGCTGTGCATACACCTAAGAAGAAGGGCCAATTACTGGAAGCTGCAGTGACGCCGAAGAGAAATTGAAGAAACCAAGCCCATTCAACTGAATTTCAATTCAGTGAGCTTCGACTGGAACGGCCAAATACCAGCTGCCTCCAACGTTTGCATTCGCCAAGCCGCTTGGGAAGTGGATGCGAAATATTTTGAAGTTTACCCCATCATTTTCCACTCGGGCCCTCTTTGTAATAAAAAAAAAGCTTCCAAACTGTATCACCCACGCATATAAAGCCATCAAGCGGGGGAGACTATTCTTACTTAACATGACTCTGGCCGTAGCTACTACGGAGCCATCCGCCGCTCCAGCGACGGCAAAGGCAGACCTGCCCACGCCGGACGCTATCGGCAAGGCTGCGATCAGGACTAAGACGCATCTGTCGGCAGGCTTCGTGAGTGGCATGACCTCGGCGGTGCTCCTCCAGCCTCTGGATCTGCTCAAGACTCGGGTCCAGCAGTCAAAGTCGTCTACGCTGAGCTCTTCGCTGAAAGAGCTCACTAATGTGGCCGCCCTCTGGAGAGGAACAGTCCCCTCTGCGCTGAGGACCTCGGTCGGAAGCGCGCTGTATTTTACTACCCTGACTGCTACGAGGACGCAGATTGCAAAGATCACCGCTGCTTCGCATGGAAAAGACGTCAGGGCCAGCTCCGATCTGCCAAAGCTCTCTATGAAGGCGAATCTGCTGAGCGGAGCAATCGTCCGAGGGGCTGTCGGGTTCATGACCATGCCGATTACAGTCATTAAAGTTCGTTATGAGTCGACCGTATTCCAGTATCGAAGCATTATGGAGGCAGCGCGGGACATCTTCCGGTCGCACGGCATGAAAGGGTTCTTTTCGGGGTTTGCCGTCACATTCGGCAGAGACGCCCCTTATGCGGGGCTTTACGTCCTGTTCTATGAGAAGAGCAAGGAACTAATGTGCAAGATGGTGAGCCCGAAGAAGCAGATGGAGGCGTCCACAGCAGCGCTTGTCAATTCCAGCTCGGCCATGCTTTCGGCTACCCTGGCAACGACCATCACTGGGCCATTCGATACCATCAAGACGAGAGTGCAGATTGACCCGCAGAAGTATTCGTCTTTCTTTTCCAGTGCTAGAATGATCATTGCCGAGGGAGGCGTTAAAGAGCTGTTTGACGGTCTCTCTTTGCGGCTCGCCCGAAAGGCCATGAGTGCAGGTATTGCATGGTGCATCTATGAAGAATTGGTCCGTCGGATTTGATTCTCTCTCTTGTATATATTTAACTTATTATTACTCACCTCACGAATCGTGTTTTCTGACTGAACAATTTCCGCGCCTTCGGAATGCGAGTACCTGGCCATTTTGGAGCCTTATGCAAATGCAAGGTAGTATAGGACTAGGCCCAGTTTATAGAATGGATGAACTCTGATGCGTATATCGGGAGACAGAGCGTCGCATTGACATTCTCCAGCAGATTCTCATTTTGTAATGCAAGGGAGGCTAAGGCGAGATGAGAGTGCATGGGGTCTGGATACTCGCCCTCGAGCTTACTAAACCCTCCCATAGTTGGGCTCTGGGTTTTTTCCAGTAGGTACTCCCTATTCTTGCCAGCATTGATGAGCTCCAGCCGTCCCAGCTGCGCTAAAGAACCCTGCGTCCAGAATGAGTAGCAGGTATCTTCTAGTTTGTTACAACGCCCATTGAACCCTCCGGAGAATCCGTCGCCAAACTGCTGCCTCTGCGAAAGCCACTTTATGAGAACAGGCACGTCCAAGTCATCCAGGCGGTTTAATAGCTTCAGCGCGCTCACCCCGCAATACGTTAGTCCCGAATGAGACTCCCCGTCACCAAGACCCCCATCATAGTTCTGGGTGGCTACAATTGCCTTGGCAATCCTGTCGACATCGACCCAGTCTTTTGGATCCTCACCCAGGAGATGAATAAGGCACAATGCAACGTAAGTATACCGGAAATCGTGGTCCCCAAATGGGTTTTGGCCATCAAATACTCCAGCAAACATGCCATCCTCTCTCTGGCAATGTTTAATATAATTTAGCATCTTAGCCTTATTTAGTCTCCGAGGCATATCCTCGTCTTTCAAGATCGCCAGGATGCTGACACAGAAGAAAGTGCTGGCAAGATTCGCAGGGTCATACTTCTCTCTGAATTCTCCACTTATCGTGTGGTTAATTGACCCACGAAATCCACTGCCATCTTCTACTAAGTTGGAATAAACCCAGTCTACCAGTTCCTGAGACTTGATCTCCTCGATCCGACCCAGCAGAGCCAACCCCGACAAACAAAAATACGCCAGCGAGGTCAAGTTGGAGTCATAAGGAGTGAAATGTGCCGGAAATAGGGTGAGATTCCGTTTGAAGTATTTTATATGCTTCTCTGTCAGTAGCTCCATCTTCAAGGTACCATCCCTGGCTTTTCGGCTTTTCGTGATGTGTCGGCGGCACACGCGTAGAACTGCGGGCGCGACAAAGTGACAAACCGACGTAACGACATGGCGACATCTCTTTACCTCCGCCGCGTCGCAGGCATCCTGCTCTTGTGGGTTTCGCCTCGAATATCAAGAGTGAGGGACTACAAAAAATTGCTACAGCTTCCATTCTACTTTAAGACGGTATTCAGACTGCGAAAACACCCCACTTCTTAAAAGGGGAGATACAGGTGATAATTGGACATCACCAACGAGTTCTCAGGATCTAGACACCATCAGGAGAAGCAGAATTCACATGTGATCGCTAGCCAGAGCTAATTGCGGTGTCAACCTTAAGGTTACTGGGTGAAATAATCGAATTCTTGGCCGTCCCTTATGATTCTCAGCTCTTAAATCAGGCCAGGGAAATAAATCCCTGCCTGGACTGAAATTGCTTATTAGTCAATTGAGTCAACACAATCCGGGGAACCCCAGCCGTCCATGTTCCGCCAAGGCGGCAGCCCCATTCAGTTCTTATGCCAAGCATCAAGATCCAGTTTGATCATAATAAATCCGCCATTTGTGTCTATATCTCTAACAGATGACTCTGGGAATCGTATACATCCGAGGACAACAAGTTGCGGAATGTCCGAGGAGCTTATTGACAAGTGCGTCTGAAGCTGGTAAAATATGGAGCGATTTATTCATCATAGGACTATCCCACATGATTCTACAGAAACCGAGAAGTAGAGAATGACTATAACTGATATAATCACCCGTAATCTCGGTAGTATCTACAGGTACATGGTTATATCTATGGTAAACCAGTGTAATAAGCTACCTGGTAGATAGACAGTGCATATTCATCTTCCATTGCACTGTGAGGTAGAATCTAGTAAATGAGTTACCAAGTGATCCTTTAAGCGGCTATATTTTCTGTTCTACGCGTGTATCAACTTCCGGCGTGTAGGGCCAAGAGTGTCTTACTACCGGTAATCCTGTGTTAATCCCCACAACTTTGATGCACGGCTATCGGAGGGATTGACCGATAGAGCGCATATCAACTGCATCATGCCAGAATTACTCATTGGTGGAGAAGGACATTTAAAAGGCACAGAAAGACCAAAGATACCAGTAACAAAATGGTTGAATTCGGTAAAGAGTTTCGCGATAAATATTTTTCGTTCAAGAAGGGCTTTCTACCTCTAAATCATGGCTCGTTCGGCATGTCTCCGGACTCTGTGTTTGAGAAGCAGAGAGAACTCCAGAAGGATGCTCATGAAGATAAGGATTTGTTCTATCGATTCTCCCTATTTGATGGCTACAAGGATGCAAAGGAGCTCGTCGCTCAAGAGCTCGACGCTGACCCCAATAATGTGGCATTTGTCAGCAATGCTACCACCGGTGTCAATGCCGTGCTAAGATCCTATCCTTTTAAAGAAGGCGACACAGTAATCTATCCATCTGTTATATACGGTGCTTGCAAGAAAACGCTGCAGTTTGTGCAGAGCAGGCATAAGATACAGCTGAAAGAGGTCAGTCTCACTTACACCATGACTGACGATGAGATCATCAAAGCCTTCGTCGAGAGAATCGAGGAAGCTGGAGACTCAGCTAAGATGTGCATTTTCGACCTTATCAGTTCTCTTCCTGCCTTGTATCTGCCATGGGAGCAATTGACCGAGGAGTGTCGAAAGAGGGATGTCTTGTCGCTTGTTGATGGTGCCCATGGATATGGAATTGCCCCCATTTCTTTGAGGAAAACCAAGCCAGACTTTTTCGTTACAAATATCCATAAGTGGGGCTATGTGTCACCATCCTGCGCAGCATTCTACGTCGACCCAAAGCATCAGAATAAGATCCACACAATGCCAATCTCCCATTCTTTCCAATTCGACGAAATAATGGATCAAGACTCCTCAAACTTCTTATATTCCTTTAGCTACCGATTCACATTTGTGGGTACCTTGGACTACTCTCCAATGCTGTCTATCCCGGCCGCCGCTGAGTTTGTCCAGAGTGTTGGTGGATTCGAA
This sequence comes from Blastobotrys illinoisensis, assembly GCA_030558835.1. Classification (NCBI taxonomy): domain Eukaryota; kingdom Fungi; phylum Ascomycota; class Dipodascomycetes; order Dipodascales; family Trichomonascaceae; genus Blastobotrys; species Blastobotrys illinoisensis. Next base: position 98,200 of record JAKTQJ010000036.1, on the reverse strand, counting down.
CGCATCCGCTCCTACATGAATACTCTCGCTGACAACGCGCGGGAGCTTGCGGTACAGAAGCTTGGAACCGAATCCATGCTGCCTCAGAGGCCTTCAGCAATGGTCAATATCCGCATCCCGCTGGATGATGTTGATGACGCCGACCTTGGCAAGGTTACTAGGTTTCTTCAGGAGTATATTCTGTTGGAAAAGCATAGCTTTGTTCCTTTCTACAGCCATGGAGGAAAAATTTGGACCCGTTTGTCCGCCCAGATCTACCTAGACTTGGACGACTTTGACCGAGGCATTGAGTATATACTTGATGCTATTGAACATTACAAGAAGACTCCTAAAGATCAAGTGACGTACAAGTCATTGCTTCTTTAGTTTTCGGCATAGACTTTTGAATATCGATGACGCACTATAAAAATTTGAACACACTGTATATCCACAAATGTTACACATGGCCAATGACATTACGAGGCACATAAGCTTCTTCAAGATATGCGATGTCCTCATCACTAAGGTGAATATCCAAAGCTGCGACTGCTTCATCTATTCGGTCCGTTTTGTTGAAACCGATAATCGGACAATGGCCCTTGGAGAGTACCCAAGCAGTAGAAATTTGCGACATGGAGACTCCTTTCTCCTTGGACAACTTTTCTACCCGAGATATAATGTCTTTAGAAGCAGCGTCTTCTCCAACACCAGTGTAAGGCATAAACAAGTCCGTCTCCTTTCGCTTTGATGTCTCATTCAACGGCTTGGCTAACAAACCTCGGGCAATCGGACTCCATGGAATAATTCCGACATTCGTGGATTCACAGTATGGGATCATTTCTCTTTCTTCTTCTCGGTAGATAAGATTGTAGAAATTCTGCATGGAGATGAACTTCGTCCAGCCGTTCTTCTCAGCAGTTGCTTGCATGGAGACAAACTGATACGTCATCATAGAACTGGCACCTATGTACCTCGCCTTCCCGCTTTTGACAATATCATTTAGAGCGCACATGGTCTCCTCAATGGGCGTTTCGTAATCAAAACGGTGGATCTGATAGAGATCAATATAAGTGCCCAGCCGCTCAATTGACGCGTCAATTGCATCCATAAGATGCTTTCGTGATAGGCCTTTCCTATTGGAATAAATAGTATTTGGATCCGAGCTAGTGGCAAAGGTCCCGTTCGGATCATCTGCGACGAAGTATGCCTTGGACAAGATGACCACCGTGCTCCGAGGGATATCGTATTTCTCCAGGAACCTCCCAAGCCATCGCTCTGACTCACCATTGGAGTATACATCAGCGGTATCGAATGTTCGTATCCCGCTATCGTAGCACTTTTTCAATAGCTCCATAATCTTGGTCTCTTCGTCAAGAACCCATCCTTCCCATGAAGACTTGCCGTAGCTCATACATCCAGCTACAATACGAGAAATTTTCAATCCCGAATCTCCTACCCGTTTGTACTCCATATTCAAGTGCAATTACTATAATATCGTAAAGGATATGCGTGTTATCGACATCGCTATACCTCTTTATACTGGTGATTTGATGTGTAAGAGTGTGAGACATTCCCCGCCCTGGAGCTCAGTAACTCCGTCTAAAAGCTTAGCGCTACAAGTCCGGTGGGGCTTACGGGGATCTGGGGCGGAGGTAAGGCTTACCCCTCGACAACGCTGTACTACGTAACGTACAGACTGCGTAGTACGACAGAAGACCTCTGTGCTGGTATTGGTGTGTTACTATGGTAGCTCATAATATTTTCAATAGTGTCTGCTGTCCTGGGACTCACCATTCTGAGTCTATGATACTGTGCTTGAACACGATATCTTCATAATTTTAGCTTGCCACATATAGGGAATTCGGATAACTTCTGCGCTTACAGCTATAGGGTGGAAATAAGAGTTGAATATAAAGCTCAGAAGATTGCTATTATACGGCAGTGATATCATCTCGTATGCGGTAGTACTCGTGTGAAGAGAGCAGCAACTAATATGGTAGCTCCTTCCATAAATGGATTCTTGGAGTTCACACCCATCCTAATCTAGCACGAGGTTCTCCTTTTTTGGCCAGAATCTACCCTGGTACGTGTGTAGTACCCCAAGCTGTCTCTGATTTTCGAAAATTTTCATCCTGGAAGCATTGCCGGCGCGTCAATTACACGTACATAACGCACGTCGTTGATACCGACAGTCCCGTCGGGTTTAAGTTGTACCGTCACCAATAGCCTACATACCACTTTACATTCCTTTACGTGAATTGTCTTCACGCCATATAAATTGTATGGTGGATCTTAATTCATAGCCGCTAGAATATTAATCCAAAGCAAGGAGGCAAGCTCGAAAATATGAACGTACGTCGCGCGTTGGTACATACGGGATCGTTTCCGACGGCGCGGATCACTAACGGCGGCCCACCAATCTAGACGTAAGTGAAACACTGCAGCCTTGCTGAAAATTCGGACGCGAAAAGCCTGTCCCCACCTGTAACCGAACAGATAGCAATAAAGGGCTTACAGCAGCTGCCTTACGTACTTGAAGGAGCCTGTGGCAAAGGCTTGGAAGTTTTAAAGCACATTCTAAGATTGTTATGCGACCGGTAAAGTGATCTTGAAATGAAGAGTGTAGCATTGCAGGTTAACTGGCTTACGTACATAGCATGTATTGAAGCGGTTGTGTACTACAGAACAGTTATTGCATATATGTAGGTCTCTTTTGACATGTGGCCAAATCCACCCCCTTCAGTAGGAGATATGGTGTGCCATTCCAATAGCTGTTCTTTTTGGCCCCTTTGTAAGGGGGGAGGGGGGAGAGAAATATGTCCATATTGCTTTGAAACTTGTAATGATGGTTATTGTTCTACGTTTGTTACCGAATTGACCACCCGGGTCCTCGAAAGTACCTGATGCAGTTGTACTTGGCTTCGGAGGGGTAAGATGTATGTGCTCTTGCCTTCCTTGGTCCATACTTTACCGGCTAAATGCACCGGTAATGTAATATCCTGCCTGGCCATGCATTCATGTACTTCTTGGTACGTTCAGAAGTATAGTATGACTGCAATTGTACAGATGGGAGCTGGTACTGCTGGCGGGCGTTCTTACAGTAGAAGCGGAGTTGAGACACGCTGACTGCCGACGCGTATCGGTAGGCAGATCTAGCCTGCAACTGTTGGGATGCAGTACGGTATCCCGTTTTCTTTCGCTTTCCTTACCCTATGGATCGTATCTCAACTCAGGGGTTAGTTCAAGTATCATACCTCCGTCGGTCCGCTATGGTGCACCTGTAAACTTGACGAACAATTTAGAAAATGAACACGACGTACCAACTCCATATTCAAGGGATATATGGCGATCTTTATGTACATGACATAAAAATCAACGAATCTTCCCGTATGCATGTGGATCATGCTGTGGCCAGTGTCAGCTGCACTCCTTCAATGGATACAGGCGAGTTATAGACTGCAGTTTATCAACATGCATGGCTTCATTTCTCAGGATATAAAAGGACGGGGATGCGCACGATCTGCGAATATCCTATGGAAATATGAATGGACTGAGGCTAGCAGCCGCATTGGTACTAACGCTACTGTGTTTCGCAGCCTCACTGTTTACGTTTATAGCATCGTCCGGAACTCCAGTATACGCATTCTACACATTTTCAGTTGATTTCAGACATTTTAATGGCTCATTAACTGCCGGTAGCAACAAAACTCAAAAATCAATTGATTTCTACGATATATACCATGTCGGCCTCTCCGGAGTGTGCGGCTATAAAGAAGCCTCCTTCAACACGACGGGATATACGACAGTTACTGTAGAAAATAAAACGTATGCGAGAGAGTGCCATCAATCGACTAATGCATACGGATTCGATTTTGAAGGAATTTTTGAAGCATCCGAGCTCTCAAAAGTAAACCTCACTAGCGCAATCATCACTTCCTCCGACGTCGCGTACTACGGATCCAAAATATCATGGATTGCAATTTTAGTCAACTTGCTCATTCTCGGTCTCACAATTGTGGGTGGAATTGCCCTGGTGGCGACATACCGTACAAAGGATATCAGCATTTTCCAACGGCGAGTAGCGATGGTCAACCTCTTGGCTGCTGCACTAATGGCAATCACCGCAGCGTTTTCTATTGCCGCATATACCAACTTAGCCAAGGCGATACGAGATTGGGATAATGGAGCTACTGCGCAGATTGGAATGTCGGTCCAGGCCGCCCAATGGGTCATATTTGGATGTTCTCTGCTCTCTACGGCATTTTACTACTTCAGTTGGGGTCCACCAACAACGGAGGATATTCTCAAGATCTATACTGATGACAACATAAACTAATATAACCGCTAATGACCTTTTAATTGTGAAATAAAAATCTTATTCAAATGCAGAGGAGTGTTAACTATTGTACATGGAGGAGCTTTTCCAGCGTTTTTCGAGCAGTATTAGCGTCGACCCTGCCTTGGCATTCTCGCATGACCTGTCCCACTAGGAACATGATACTCTTTGGCTTCTTACCTGATCGTACTTGTTCCGAAACTTGGGCATTGGATTCAATGACCGACTGGCATAGGCTCTCAATTGCTTCCTTGACTTCGCTGTCATTTTCCTGGGCTTTGCTCAGGTCCAACTCATCGACAAGCTCAGGGATATTATACTTTTGGTTCTCAGGATTGGAGATAAGATGCTTTATCAGTAGCAGACCAGAGGTGCTAGTGATCTTGGCCTGCTCTACCATGAGGATGATATCGCCCATTACACCAGGAGGAATTGCCTTCTCTATATCGAACTCGATCCCGAGGGTGTTAAGTTCGCCATAGTACCGGTGAACGATCCAATTGGAGGCTGCTCGTGGCTTCTTTCCTCCGTATGCCTCAATGTGGGTATAGACCTGCTTGTAATAATCCACAAGACCGGGAACAGACATGAGCGTTCTCGCGTCCTTAAGTGGAACCGAAAATGGGTGGTGGAGAAGTCCCTGGAAGATTGAATCGGGCAGTTCTGGCAGATCTTTCCTTATCGCATCTAGATCCTGGGGGTCCACCTCAACTGGCTGAAGTTCTGGGTCAGGCATGTACCGATAATCCACTCCTTCCTCTTTCCCACGCAACTTCCAAGTCTTGGTGCCATCCCAACCGCGAGTCTCGCTTTCAATCTTGCCACCGTTAATCAACTCCTGCTTCTGGCGCTTAAACTCAGCTTTGATCGCATGGACAATTGCACTGGTGCTTGAGAGGTTCTTAATCTCGCACCGCTGCCCTCCATTGACCGAAACATTTACGTCTACTCGCATTGCGCCAGACTCAAGCTCGCCTGAGCACACGCCCAGATGCTTGAGCAACATTTGCAGCTTTTTCACAAATACGCCAGCGGCTTCCGGGGTGGGGATATCTGGCTCTGTAACCAGTTCTATCAGTCCGTGGTTGGTTCTATTCAAATCAATGTGCGCTGTCGAGTCGATATAAGTCGATTTACCCGTGTCCTGCTCAATCTGGATCTGCTTGATCCGCACTGGGAATTCCTCGGAAACGCCATCCCGCGGATACAAGTTCAAAACACCGTCCATGGCGAAGGGCTGGTAATGTTGAGTGATTTGGTATCCGGTAGGCTGATCTCCGTAGAAATAGTGTTTCCGGTCAAACGAGAATTCCTTCCTAACATCACAGTTCAGAGCCACAGCGGCCTTCAGGGCTAGAAGCAGAGCACACATATTGAACCTGGGCTGAGTTCCCGGGACTGCCGCGTCGAAGTACGACACATGACTGTTCGGGTCAGCGTGGAACGACGTTCTCGAGTTGGAAAACAGCTTATGATGTGTCATCAGCTGGGCGTGGATTTCCAAACCACATGTTAATTTCCATGCGTTCCTTTCGGTGCTGAAATACCGCCTCAGAACAGGCGGCAGGCAGCCCGCTGTGCGAAACCGAATCATTTATATTCGCAGGATGTGAGATCAATGGAGAGATCTTTTTGTACGTAGTTACGCGGTTAAGATGTATTAAGTTAACACCGGTGCCGATCGATGCACATCACAAACTTGGGGTAATACCGTCAAAAGCGAGCCGGCAATTCGTTAAATGATTAAAGGAGACTTACATTGGCGTTACATAGGCGTTGCAGCATGAGATGTAACAAACTCGAGGTGATGCGCTTTCAATTGTAGACAATCTGGAAAAGATCCGGGAAGATCTGAGTTAGCCAAGCTGGTACCATCTCGAACTCAAGTCTTGCGGTAGGACGTTATTTGTAGGCAGAGTTCCACAATAGAGCACAGGGCAGTTAATTGGTAGAAAAAAGCTGTAGCACCTAAAAGCAATTCGTCAATTCATTAAATAAAAATATTACGAGAACTTCCATCTATTGCCGCAGTTCTCACAGGTACAGAAAGTGGTCAGCGGTTCATCGGCCGATCTCGTCTGCATCTGGTAATAGGAAACCTTCTTCTGTTTGCACTTGCCGCAAGTGAATCGGTTAGTAGTAGCACGCTTCTCCGTCGCACCTCGCGCATTGAACAAGTTCTTCTTCTCCAGTTCCTCAATCTCCTTCTTCAGGTCGTCAGAAGCCATCTCCTGCGGAGACATCTTGTACAACCTCTCCGCCGAAATATCTCCGTTGACAACACCCTGCCGGAGTCTTGGATTGTTCTTGTCCTTGAGATTCATGAAAAGCGATCTCATCTTGGCCCGGTAGCTCGGGGTGGTCCCCTTCTCGCCCTCGTGAACAACCTTCTCAATTGATTTGGCGCAGGCAAGAATGTCCGCCGGCGCAGCTTCAGAGTCGGTCGCCAAAGCAGTGTAGCAGATATCGACGCAGCTGTTACGCGCCTTGTCGTCGTAGATATCAGTGCGGACGCCGTCGTTCTTGGCGTTTCGCGGCTTGCCATGGCTCGTAAACTTGGCCGCAACCGTGTCGCCACCGGCGCTCTCCGCCTTGGTGCCGTTGGCAGAGCTCGGCGTACTCTTATTGGATGCCGCAGAGGCTGCGGCGTTTGCCTTCAACCGCGCCTTTTGAGCGGAAACTTCGTCTTTCCATTTCTTAATTACTTTCTTAACTTTTTCAGAGACTTCGGCGTCCTCATGGCCCCGCAGCTTATTCACCGCAATGCCCAGCTTCGTTTCTCTGAGAAGCTTTTCAGTGGGCCTGACGCCGGCTTCAAACTGATCTAGAATCCCCTTAATCTTTTCAGCGTCGGTCGTCTTGTCCAACGCCTTCATGAGGGCCTTGATTTCGGAAACCTCCATGGTGGGCAACGTATATCTCAACTATAAAGGAACGCTCTTTACAGAATTAATACCGAGTCTGCCGGATAGTTAATATCGAAATTACTAACCGTCCCTGAAATTTTGTGTCGGCGCGTTTTGGGACTTTTTCCGTCGCTTTCCGTGGCGCTCTTTCCGTTTTGGGAAATCTCCTCCAGCTTCATTCATTCTTACAGTCCGTACATGGCTGACGGTACTGCAATATAGACTGCCAGCTTGAGGGTAGAATAGATGTAGAAATATTCTGTTGGGATATGTTGGCAGCTAACTCAATTGAAATTAATTTCCTTTTAAAGTTACCGCACTACAAATATTCTTTGATTAAAGGCGGCCTTCAATGTAGGAGATTGGATTAATCTAACATCTAAACAATGGACTCTCTCGAGAGATATAAAATACCAAAATGCGAGATCGAACCTGGCCAACGTGAAAATGAAGGTCTTGTTCCTCGTCTTATGGTTCGCATTGGCTGTTCATGGTGTAGAGAATTGGCTCTTTAAAGTAGAGAATGAGGCTATTCCAGACTCTCAGTTGCTCATCACGTCTCCAACCGCTTTAGGAGTCGACAAGGTGAAGCAGTACTCTGGATTTCTGGACGTCAATGGCCAAAACCACATGTTCTTCTGGTTCTTTGAATCCCGGAACGACCCCAAAAACGATCCAGTAATCTTGTGGATGTCTGGAGGCCCTGGTTGCGCCAGCACTGGCGCCGGATTGTTCTTTGAATTAGGACCGGCTACCATTACACCTGATATGGAAGTCAAAACCAACCCTTGGGCATGGAATAAGAATGCTAATGTAATATTTTTGGACCAGCCTGTCGGGGCAGGATACTCGTACAGCCAAAATACGAGAATCAATAATACGCCGGCAGCAATGAATATGGTGATTTCTTTCCTAAAGCTCTTTTACCAGCAGTTTCCTCAGTACAGCAAGCTTCCATTCCACATCGCTACCGAGTCTTACGGCGGGCATTACGGCCCTGTTCTAGCTGACGCCATGATAGCTGAGGGCATGAACTTGACCAGCTTGATGATTGGCAATGGTATCACAGACCCTTACACGCAATATGCATACTATTACCCAATGGCCTGCGAGCAAAACCGAATCCTGTCTACATCAACTTGTCAGAACATGCAGCGAAGCATATCTGGGTGTCAGCAGGCCATCCAGCAGTGCTACAACAATCCGAATAATCGGTTTTATTGCAGTAGCGCATCCTTCACCTGCGAGAACTCGCAATTGAATCCGTACAGCAGAGCGGGCCTCAATCCATACGACTACCGGCTAAAATGCCCAAGTGGAGGACTTTGCTATTCAGGACTGGATGACATTCAGCAGTATCTCAATTTGGCTCACGTCAAGGAAACTCTTGGAGTCAAGGACGATTTCAACTACCAGAGCTGTTCAAACGACATTAACATGAACTTTAACCTCAACGGAGACTGGGTCCAGCCATTCCACAAACATGTTACCAGTATTTTGCAGCACAAGGTTCCGGTTCTTATTTACGCCGGAGACAAGGACTTTATCTGCAACTGGTTGGGTAACCAAGCATGGACGAAGGCGATTGAATGGCAGGGTCGAACTGAGTTCCAAAAGAAGAAGCCAGCGGAATGGACTGTCAATGGAAAGAAGGCAGGTGAGGTTACCAACCACGATATGTTCACCTTCTTGCGTGTGTTTGACGCGGGCCATATGGTTCCTCACGACAAGCCGCGAGAGGCTTGGGAAATGGTAAATAAGTGGGTCAATGGAAATAGAGAGCTGAAGTAGTTTGTGCTTTCTTTGAAAACAATTGCCGGGTCGTGGTAGGCTCCAACAGAGCGAGAGAAACAGAACTATGCAAGTTTAGTCGGAATGTCAAGCTTTTATTATTGCATGCCGACATTATTGATACGTTCTAACTTTTTTAATGTTTCTTCCGGGATCGTCAATTCATATGCTATACTTCCAGAGGTAAATGACACTTCGCCCACTGCTTTCCCTGGATCACAGTTATGGAAATGGGCTTCCTCCGGGCAGTGTAAGATGGTACCGCTCGAATTCTGGAGGATTTTCAACTCAAACCCGTCAACGTTATCAAGTACTGGGTCGACGCGATTGTTCTCGTTCCTCACAATAAGATTGCAGTAGTCAGGGGACCCAGGTTCGCATGGCGTAATGCACACTGAACTGTTCTTGCAAAGAATGGGGCCATAGGTGCCCCATTTCAAGGCTGCGCAAATATGAGAAATCTCCAGAGCAGGTAACAGCCTCAATCGCATTCTCAATATATTGTGAGAAGGAGTTATTCACGGCTCCCTCTGTTTATATATCGGAGCCTATTGAAATTACATGACGTCGAGAGATCGACATGTCTCACTGTCCCTTGCATACGGAATGGAAACCCATTCTTATAGCAACGACATGTCAACTGACAATTGATCGACGCTCAATTAAGCAATGTAATCCTCGGCCCTAGTGATCTTTGTAGCTATAATTCTGTCCTTTATTACGATTGGCTCTTTTGCTGTAGGAGCAGTGGAAGTGTAGAATTTTCCGTGAGAGATGTACTATATAGTGAAACCCAATTGAATCCATAGTGTAGCCGAAGACCTTCGGCTTAATGCTAACTATTGAAATCTTGTACAGCTAATCAAACAACCTACCGATACTCTATTGCCGAACAACATTCCTTGCATAGTAATTTTACCATACCCAAATTTACCCCGTTGAGCATGAAATATGTGTAAACAACAGACCGGAAAATCACGGAATCATCGCCAGTCGTCGCCAAACTACCAAATATTGCGATTCCAACAGGTCATATCCCTCGAAGGAAGAAGAAATGTCCGAGAAAGGATCCGGACGGGTCGTCTATGTCGGGTCTATCCCGTATGACCAAACGGAGGAGCAGGTTTTGGATATATTTCGATCGGTAGGGCCGGTTGCAAATTTCCGGTTAGTGTTTGATAAAGATACCGGCAAATCCAAAGGGTTTGGATTCGTAGAATACCATGACGCAGAGACGGCCGCGTCGGCAGTTAGGAACCTGAACAACTACCAGATTGGCCAGCGAAATCTCCGGGTGGACTTTTCGCACGAAACGTCCATCGGTCCTAATGTATTTACATCTAAATCAAGAGGAGAGCCTTTGCCCCAGCTGCCAAACGGTCAGGCTCTTCCTCCAGGAGTCACTTCCACTGAGGCAATTACCCGGACTCTTAATGGGTTTAGCCGACAGAGGAACCTTCAGATTATTACCGACCTCAAATCGGTAATTAACAACAATACCCCGTTAGCAATTGAGCTGTTCCGGACCAGCCCACAGCTTGCATTTGCCGCGGTCCAGAGCCTGCTATCATTGCAATTGGTCAACCCACAGGTGATATCTGGGCTCATTGACCAGGCGCCCCAACAGGCGCCGCCACCACAGCCGTCTCAGCAGCGTCAAGGACAGCCAGCTGCCGCCCCTCCTCCTCCTCAGTCCCTTCCTGCCCCGCCAATTCAGCAGCAGCAGCAGCAGCAGCAGCAGCAGGCAATGCCACCACAGCAACAGTATCAACCAGGTGGAGCCACACAGCCAGATGAGTCTCAGGCTGCTTTGATCAAGCAGGTTATGGGCCTTTCGGACATGGAAGTAGAGGCGCTGCCTGCTGATCAGCGTGACGTTGTCAAGATGCTGAGAGAAAAGGTCCGCAACGGCGAAATCAGGATCTAGCCAACATACTACAGTAGTAATTGTATTTATTAATTTGAATTCGGTAGTTAGAAATTTGACCTTGTATGACTGTTTACTATATGCCTTAAGCCATTCTAGAGCCATGAATTGTTTACTATATATGCCTTTTTCCAAAGCCATTCTAGAGCCATGACATTCTCGTTTCAGTGACGGTAAAACCATCCTGCATACTCGATATCATCTCATTCAGCAGGCTTGGTTTGCATCCAGGAGTTAGTATTACTCTCCAATACAATTTCCATTCGCTATGCTCACCGGCCGTTACTGTTATGGATATTTCAGGTGCGGCTGTTACAAATTTGGGGTGGCGCGCGCTGGGAGATCAAATCACCACCTTCCGACAGCATCTTTTTGGGCTCAAATCAAGCCAAAGACGAGATACAATGTCCGACAAGAAGAAAGAGCCCTCGAGGGTGGTATTCCTGGGGGACATCCCCTATGATTTGACGGAGTCTCAGGTAGCCGAACTTGCCAAGCAGGCCGGGCCCGTGGTCGACTGCAGATTAGTTTACGATCGTGAACGAAATAGGTCACGTGGTTACGCGTTCATTGAGTACGACAGCATTGAGGCAGCCCAGAATGCGGTGCAAATGTTCCATGGAGTTCCATTGAAAGGGCGGGTGCTGCGGGCAGACTTCTCTAATGACCCGGGCATCAAGTACCGCAATGCGGGCCCCCCTCCGGCCGCACAGGTGACGGCTAAGAAGAAGACGTCGAAACGGTTCAATGATAACAGCGACGCCAAGAGCCCCGAGGAGATTGTCAAATTGTTCCAGGATACCCTGAGAACTATAAAACGGGGGAACAGTATATACACGCGCGAGGAGGATCGGGTGCCAAAGGACCTAATAGTCAACGATAACATCTCACGCACTCTTTCGCATTTCAGGCCAGACGAGCTGGTCGAGGTAATTGCTAATCTCAAAATCCTCATGCAGCAGGATCCGACTCAGGCTCCGAAATTGCTGCAGCAAAACTCGCAATTGATCTATGCGCTGGTACAGGCATTACTGCTAATGGGTCTCGTAGATGAGTCCGTTGTGGGCCAGGCGATGCAGGGCCAGTCGTTCAATGCAACTCCTACTCCGCCTCCGCCGCCTCAACCGCCATCGCATGCTCAGTCCTACCCGCAGCAGCAAAGCAATGGCACATTCAACCATCCAAGCTTTGCGTCAATGAGCCCGCAAGAGGCTGAGATGATTCGACAGGTGCTCAGCCTCACTAATGACCAGATTAATGCATTGAATCCCCAGGACAGGGCTGCCATTATGGCTCTGCGACAGCAGTACAGATAATTTAACTAAGCATGTAGATATTTCTAGTCACATTTAACGAAGGAAAATTCTGATACGAAAAACCAAATCCAATTGTAATATACAACTAATTCAGCACTACAATACTGTACCAAATGGCAGATTTATTTGTAGGAAATCCAGCAGATTTGGAGGCTGAACGGTGTAGATTTCAGCTGAACGGTGGAGATTTTATGAATTAACGATATAATATTCGCTAAATTAGCTATTTAAAAAACCAAAATCCGGCCAATCAAACTGCTGACCAGACAAGTCGATTCAACATGCTTCGATCTGTGGTCCTGAGGAGTGCTAGAATCTGCCGTGTCCCAGCGGTGTGGGCTGTGCCGGTGCGATACATGGGCAGCACCCGAGTCCTCCTGAACAAGGACGAAGGTCCGGTCACCCAGGAGCACCTTAACCAGGTGTACAACTCGGAGACGTTCCAGAAGATGACCAAGTCTCCGGAATTGATGGAACGGTTCCGGGAGATTGTAGACTATCTTGTAGAGAACAAGCTGATTACTCCTGGCCAGCCGCCGTCGTTCATGCAGGTGGCCAAGATTGTTTCGAACCGAGAGGCTCGAGACAAGCTTGCGGCGTTCAATGAGGCTGCCCAGAAGGCTGGCGTAGACTTCAAGGCCGATGAGTAAGTGAAAAGTTCAAATTGGGCAGCTGCTAACATTTTAGGTTCCAAAATATCCTCAAGAACATGAAATAACATAACCAGCTAGTCTCAAAATACTGCGCAATTCTTTGACAATTCTTTGATACAGTTAAATATTGTCAGCAATGTCATAATATTGAATAGGCAAGTAGAAATCTGTTAAAGCACGTTAATTAATAATCTAGTCGAAAGAAACACCGCTCTTCTGCAGGTAGGCCAAAAGATCAACCTTGGTCACAACGTGAACCGCCTTGAACCCATCGGCGGTCTTCTCACACACAATCGCGGCCGAGTTGTGCTCAAAGAATCGGTTCAGCGCAGACAGCGGGGTGTCCACGGTGATATGCACAAAGCTCCGTCGCACCTTCTTCGGGGCGTCCTGGGTGTCCAGGGCGGCAGTGCTAAGAGCCTCAAAGCTCTCGAGCTTTCGGAAGTCAAGCATGACGTCCTTGACCAAAGTGTTGTTGTCGGCCTTGCCCCGAGCCATGTACGACAGAATGTTGCCCAGGGTCACCAGGCCAACAAGCTTGCCAGCCACAGTGGAGACCGGCAGCTGGTCAAAGCCCTTCTCCCGCAAAAGCTCAATAGCCGCAGAGATCTTGGTCGTCTCCTGGACCGTGACAACCGGCTTGAGGTTGAGGTCGGCAATAGTGGCGCCCTTGTACTGGGCCTTCTTCGCCTCCTGAGCAGAGAGAGTCGCATCGTCCACAAAGCCGTTGTACTGCATCCAGTCATCGTCAACAAACTTGGTGAGGTAAGACCGGATTGAGTCTGGAAGAACAACAACGAGGGTGTCCTCCTTCTTGAGCGTCTTGGCCACCTCGAGGGCGGCGTACAAGGCACTGCCCGAGGAGCCGCCGACCAAAAGACCCTCCTCACTGATAAGCCGCCGGGCCAGCAGGAAGGACTCCCGGTCCTTGGTCTTGACCCACTCGTCTACGGTCTTGGTGTCGAGCACCTCTGGCATGAAATCGTAGCCAATGCCCTCCACCTTGTAAGGCGCATCAAGCTCGTTGCTGTCATCAGTGCCGGCAAGAATAGACCCCACGGGATCAGCGCCCACGATCTTGATATTCGGGTTCTTCTTCTTCAATGCTCGCGAGATACCCGTGATCGTACCGCCGGTGCCGGCGCCGGCAACCAGAACGTCAACCTTGCCCTCGGTCTGCTCCCAGATCTCCAACCCAGTGCCTTCCTCATGAGCCAATGGGTTGTTTGGGTTGGAGTACTGGTCGAGAATGACGGCGTTTGGAATCTCCTTCTCCAGGCGCTTGGCAACGCCAATGTGCGACTCTGGCGCGTCCCACGCGGCCTCGGTCGGAGTTCGGATGATCTCAGCGCCCAGCGCCTTGAGCACAGACACCTTCTCATTGGACATCTTCTCTGGCAGGGTGATGATCGTCCGGTACCCACGGACGGCGCCCATGAGAGCGAGGCCAATGCCGGTGTTGCCCGAAGTCGGCTCGATGAGCGTGTATCCGGGCTTAATGCGGCCCGAGGCCTCGGCCTCGAGGACCATCCGCCGGGCAATGCGGTCCTTGACGGAGCCGCCAGCGTTGAAATACTCGCACTTGGCAAGCACAGTGCACTCGATGCCGAGGCTCTGGGGGATTTTGTTCAGTCGCACGAGCGGCGTGTTGCCAATCCGCTCGATGATCGACTCGTTGATCTTGGGTGCTTCACTCATTTTCCGTTACCAAATGCGTTATCAAGAAAAGATATCAGGCAAAGAAAGATGTTGATTTTTCTCTCCAAACGTTTTTACGCACGGCTATAGGAGGGGCATTATGCGATGCCCTGCCGTAGTGCCGTCATGCCGCGCGCTCCCCGAGGGTCCGCCGGAGACATCCGAAGCCGCACGGAATGCGGCCTTTGTATTTCTCGTACTCTTCTCCAATTACTCATCTCCAATGGGCGGTCCTAGGGGGGCTTGCCATTCTAATTGTATTTGAACAAGTTGCTATTGCATGGTATGATGGCATTGGTTGCTCACTGTCTTTGTTACGCGTTGGGAGAGTTGTTACATTGTAACCACATTTCTCGTATGTAATGTGCCTTCGATATACGTTACTGGACGTTCAAAGCGGAGGAGTATTCGAAATATGCGGTAGAGCATGATTGTTTCAGTGTGACAGCCCTCGGTTAATTATTATTTAGTAATATTAAAGATCGTCCACTTTTCAGAGATCTTCACTGGGTACAACAACAGCTTTGTCGTACCTGTCAAAAACATATTCTAATTATACGACCAATCAGTTTATGGTTAGGTGTACTAATGGCTCATCGAATTGGGTTGTCCGATATTTAGGTCCGTCCCGAGGACTATGCAAGCGAATTTCGGACAAACTTTAATATAAAACCCCATACTAATACCTATAGTATACCGTATATATACCAAAATGCACAGCCATCACTCGCACAGCGGGCAGTACGTCCAGCATGCCAAAGACAGCCTCGAACAAGTCGTAGACGAGGCTGTCCGGTGCAAAATGGACGTGTTTTGCCTGACCGAACACATGCCTCGAATCAAATCTGCCCACCTATACCCCGAGGAAATAGAGAGCAAGACTACCGTCGAGGACCTCGCCAAGGTATTTGACACGTACTACCACCACGCCAGACAGCTCCAGAAACAGCGGCAAGATGAAATCACCCTGCTGGTCGGAATGGAAGCAGAGCACATTGACTCGGGCTACTACGCACTCATCGAGTCACTCCAGAAGAAATACGACCTCGATCTCGTCGTTGGGTCAATCCACCACATCAATGAGATCCCCATCGACTACGACGTTGATTTGTGGATGAGGGCTCTTGAAAGCACCGGCGGCTCGGTCGAGCAGTATTTTGAGCGCTATTTCGACGACCAGTACGAAATGCTACACAAGGTAAAACCCCAAGTGGTCGGCCATTTCGACCTTATTCTATTAATGGCTAGACAAGAAAACTGTGGAGACTTTGACATTTCCAACCTCAAGAAGAGCAAGCCCGTATGGGACAGGGTCCTGCGTAACATTGCCTACGCAAAGTCTATTGGCGCCATGGTCGAGATCAACTCCGCTGCCGTGCGAAAGGGCTGGGACTCGCCCTATCCCAAACTCGATATCCTCAGGGCCATTACCGACATAGGCGGAGAGATATGCCTCAGCGATGACTCACACGGCGTCGCCCAGGTGGCGCTCAATTACCATCGAAGTCTAGAATACCTGCAGCAGTCCGGCGTGAGAGATGTGCATTACCTCACTAGGCAAGGCACCAATGTGGTGAAAAAGAGCATTCCGCTGCAGGAGCTGATGGACAAGTGGACTTGTCCTAACAAATAGTCCCTAGTAAGCCAATTGCCCGACCAATTGCAAACTACCAATCGTACCATACGGTGCCATGTATTCTAATATTTAGCTAAGCCAAAACCACTATAGATATTGTTAAAGCACTAGGAAATACGGAATATGGTGGTGAAAAAAAATTCTGTTACCGTTAGATAAGATGCGTCTAGGTAGTGCCGTGCGAGGAGTCCGATCGGCATCATGTACCCCAGTCCGATAAGCGGCACCATTGTTCAACAACCACCACAATAGACTGGTATCGTCACCTCTGACGTGCTCAACGCCACTTGAAGGAAATCGCACATTTAAGAGCTTTTCTCTTCGTTCATTCTTCGCATTATTCTTAAGATTTAGAGCTCTGGCGAGGAACTCTCACTAGAACTTTAACCTTCTGCCATTGGAAACTTTCCGTGACAAATTATGAAAACTCCCTGGTGGCATTCAGGGCACCAGAATGGTGCCCGCTATGATGCCGAAAAAGGTTTCGAGGAGACCATTCCCCTGTATAGGGAGGTCCGGCCACCTAAGCTACAAAGACGCAGAATGGCGTTCCAGGTACTATCTTTTGTAGGCACTGCAATTGGCCTGTTCTGGATCCTTTCTAATGTGCTCACGGTTGAATTGGCCTCAGGATTCCCGTTCTCCCTGTGGGGTGACGAAGGGACCCCAGTTATATTCCAAATGACCCATCCAGTTGACTTTGGCGTCCCCCCGGTCGCATCTCAGTTAATTGAGGACCACGTGTTTGCCAATTCTTGGTTCACCCCATTTGTTGGACAGTACACTCCTCCGGACGTAGAATTTAACAGAGTCACTCTCACTTTGGATGCAAGTGTCGACGGCACTCAATTTGACCGATTGAGCCATTTCTTTGTTGGCGGTGTTGAGGTATGGAGGCCTTCGACTGCCGAACCAGGTGGCCGGAATGTATCATTTGGATTCACCAAAGATGTCTCTTCGTTCGCCTCTCTGTTCAAATCGCCGCAGCCGATTGTTCACGTACTTCGAAATGTTGTTGACGAGACTTACACGGGCCCAATTGTAGTCAAGGTTCGTGCCGATTTCTACAACGTCCCAGAAGAAATGGCCAGGGAGTCAGTAACAGACTCATACCAGGGTTCTGCCACAGATGTGTCTCCACTGCTTCCTGAGGGCGTTTCCGCTAACGAGGGCCATATTTTCAGCCTTCCCAACGACGACGCCACCATCAGGATCAGCCAGCTCCCAAAGAATACCACCAAAGCAGTCATTAATGTCTATGCATCGGGAAACGGGCACGAAGAATTCTGGTACGCAAACAAGTTCGGTGGTTCTTCCAAGGGCAATGGCATTGGAGAAGGAGGCCACGGGCCATCTCGTTCCGTTAGTGTATTCATTAACGACATTCTTGCTGGGTTTGCGTATCCATTCCCTGTCATTTATACCGGTGGCATGTCCCCAGCATTCTGGAACCCTGTAGTGGGGACCAATGCTTATGACGTTCCATCCTATCAAATCGACATCACTCCACTGCTGCCGGTCTTGTGGGAGCAGGATGTTTCGCTCAAGCTTGACATGGACAATGGAGACGGAAACCGGCCTCTTCCTGCTATTAGTCAGGACTGGCTGGTTACCGCCAGCATTCTTTCATGGCAGGCGTCTGATATCGAAGGCTCTGCGGCTGAGTCTGTCTATGATTATGACAGCGATAAAGACAAGAATAAGATTGTCATCAGCAACCCATACGCTGGAAGTAGTAACCAGATATATTCTGGCAAGCGGTCAGCTTGGACAAAGGCGACGCTGAAATTCAACAATGGTGAAACAGTTGAGTACGAGTGGTCGCAGAACGGTAAGCTGAGCAGCGTTATCAGTTCCTCCAACGGAGGCGATAAGGAGAACGTTGTCCACTCTTGCTCTGGACACAACATTGTTACTGTTAATGGCACCAAACAGTCCGATTATACATTCAAGTATCCCCTGGTAGTATCCCAGGCGCTGGAGGAAGGTACCAACACCTATAAAATTAGCGTGGTGCGAAGTACAAAGGTCTCCGAGCATGTCTCTGGCAAGTTTATCCATGCTGCTCAGAATGGATCTACCAAATCGGAGATTGATGGCCACCGATTCCTCGGAGGGACCTCGAAGATGGACCACCGATACAGGAGTAATCTCTATGACAACGACTATAGCCGACGCGTCAAAGTAAAGAATGGTGATATTTACTATGACAGGCCAATTGAGGATGGGGATAATGGATGGAGCAAGTTCAGCGGTCTTTCAGAGCGCATTGAGAAAATCGCGGAGAACAACATGATCGCGTCTAGTGAAGATAAGACAGGCTTGTACGAGTCGATGAGCAAGTTGTTCGAATCGATGCTTGGAGAATCGCTGGACGACAATGTAAACGCCAATTCTCTTCCTCTTCCGAAGTTCTTTAGGAGCTCAGATCGCGGCTATTATTTGGCGCGGGTCTTGTAGTTTAAAATATTCTCCTGTACCACCTTAGTGTAATCCATTTGGCATATTATTACTATGGAATTCATGAAAATGTGACATGAATGGTAAAAAAATAGCATTATAACTACGGTACTGTACCAGTATCAGCTAAATGATTAGGCGTAATATCCTTTAGCAGGACGAATTAGTCTAAGGGAACAAAAGAAAGTGAGACATTACACATGAAATTAAACACAATTTAGGCTTCCAGCTCAGAGGAAGAAACCACCTCCTGAACCTCAGACTTTGGCTTCTCAGTGTCAGAGGACTCCTCGAACAAGCCAATTCGCTCAGCTTCAGATTCGACCTGAGCAGGAGTAAGCTTCTCCATGGTCTGGGCGACTCTCCAGCTGAACTTATTCTCGACAAAGGCCTTGGCGAAGATGATGTCCATCTCCTCAAGGCTTCGTCCAGCAGTCTCAGGGTAGAAGAAGAAGATAATTGGCACCCAGAGGAAGTTGATAATGGCGAAGAAGAGGTAGCAACCCCATTCAGAAGCATTGATGAAGATCGGAGTGAACATGACAACAGCAAAGTTAGAAAGCCAGTTAGTGCAGGTAGAAATGGAGGCACCAACAGTTCGTGTCTTCATTGGGTTAATTTCTGGTGGGTACACCCATGGGAGAGGAAGAATGGTCCATGCGAAGAAGAAAATGAACAGATAGAGACCAACGGCAGCACCCTTGGCAGTCTGCGCAGTTGGGTGGACCAGACAGCCGAAAGTGATCAAGAAAGCACAACCCTGGCCAATAGCACCAATCAAGAAGAGAGGTCGTCGTCCGAGTCGTTCAATGAGGAAGAATGATGGAATGGTCGAGAGAGCATAGACGGTGGCAAAGATACCACCCATGACAAGAGACATTCGTCGAGACTGGTTCATGGAGTTCTCAAACAAAACGGTAGAGTAGTAGATGGCGGCATTGCAACCAGTAAACTGCTGGAAGAACTGGGTCGAGGAACCGACAATCATTCGTCGGAAGTGCTGAGTCTTGCCACCAGTGAAAACCTCCCGGAAACCGGCCTGGTGACCAGTTCGAGTAATAGCCTCCTCAATAACTCGAATCTCAGCGCTAATCTGTGGGTCGTCCTGCTCCTGGCCATTGATCTTGGCCAAGACGATCTGGGCTTCCTCGAGCCGAGACCGCGCTACCAACCATCGTGGAGACTCTGGAAGCGACCATGCACCGATGATGACAAAGACAGCAAATACGACCTGGAAGGCAATTGGGAATCGCCACTGCACAGAGGAGTTGACGTACGAGAGACCAAAGTCGATCCAGTAAGCAATCAAAGTGCCAACGGCAACGACTGCACCCTCGAGGTTAACGAGGAAACCTCGGTTCTCTGCTCGCGACATTTCAGATTGCCATACAGGGATAGTTGCAGTATTCAAACCATTGCCAACGCCAGTAATAACTCGGCCAATAACGAACTGACCAAGACCCCAATGTGGACCAAAAGCAGAACAGGTGATGACAGTACCAAGGATAATGATAGTAGAGCCAACAATAATAAGTGGTCGTCGACCAATCTTCTCACCCCGCATGAGGGCGAAGATGGCACCAAAGAAACAACCAAGCTCATAGCACGAGGTAACCGCACCCTGAACGACAGTAGTGTGCTGAGAGGTGCCGCCAGTAGCAGGGAACTCCTTGTTGAATTCAGCACCAGTGATGATTCCTACCAAAATGTTAGCTCGCATCACATGTAGCAAAATAGCGAAGCATCTCTGCGATCACTTGATCAAGTCTCAAACACAATTGCTTGAATCCAATTTACATGAAGTGAAATGGAGATGAGACAAGCTAAAGCTTAAAAAAGCTTTGGTGCCCCATACCCCAGGTTTTACCCAATTGAACTTTCTTGACTCATCTCAATCGAATCGAAATACTATCGCATACGTAGGTAATTTGGCACTTACCGGACATAACACCTTGGTCATAGCCAAAGAAAGAGAAGCCGATAACGGCAGTAGCAGTAACCGCTACTCGAAGGGAGCGACCGCTAAGTCCAGCGGTGTTAGTACGGGCCCTCAAGCCCTCCATAAAACTACCCATGATAATATCTTATCGGATTGTTTTATCGATTGATTGACATCTCCAGTTTTCGTGGGAATCGTCATGTATTTATAATCGCACTTCGCAAGGCGAAGAAAGGCGGCGTATTTGTTTTTTCTCACCGTTCTCACTACGCAGCTTGGAACCTAGATCATCGACACTGGACCTTCCAAATTAAACTCAAAAAAGATCCGAAACGAAATGCGCCATGTGCGGTAGAAAGTTATTGCGTGTTTCCAACTACGCCAGTCGAAAAAGAATATATGCAACATACGGCCGTCACTGTCAGGGTTTGCGCGTGCTTTGATCCGATTATATTTTGTACAGTACGCAGTGTTTGGCGGTGGAACTGCCGACAGTCATACGGTCGGCTAGAGTACTATTGGTATGCAGATGCAGTGAAAAGATATGTATGTACCATTATAGACACAGACATTATGGGTGGTGTGCTAGCATATGATCGAAAGCACTCCATAGTTTCGCTCTATTGGTCTCCAATCAGCATGATGGAAACTTTTTTCGCGGGGCATCTTTGCTCTTTTCCTGTCGTAATGGCTTCAAACTTCGGACTGCCCATGATTCTATCTGGCTTCGGCCGAGGATCCTGGGCGAGTTCCTCTCTTCCGGAATCTTGCTCCGAGGCTGTTCGACTCATACAGAAGATCAACCATATGCTTGATTTGGATCGAGTGTTACCAACCGAGCATAGCCGGCCGCGACAGTGCGGCACGAAAACGGTCCAAGGGTACATACACACAGTTACCGGCACGATAATTTAGCTTTGAGCGTGCTTCTAAAATTTGCTTTTCCCTGTGTAGTCGAGCCATCGCCGCAAAACGTCATATTCATCGCTATTGAATCCTATGTCTTTAGCTTGCAGGAATCTTGGGCTTGGCTTCAGCTGTCCTCAGGGATACTCTCTGCACCCCTACGCAGGATTTTCCGAATACCGCGAAACAAACAATTTTTTCTTCTCTACAGCGTATTACAGAATGGAGCATGTGTCTATAACAACTTCCCTGATGCCAAATTTGTGGAATATCCCTTGAATAATTCATACTTATTTTTGGCCATTATTGTATCTTGCTAACACCTACCGGAAATTCTAATCCCATTCAAGTAGTTCCGGCGTGTGTCTCTCATGTACCAATCCTTTCCGCTTCTAAATGCCAATGAGGAGGGGGAGGCTCTTCGCTGTTGCATAAGTTGCATGGACCCCCCACCTTGTGCTTCCGAAGCAGGGGCAAAAGACAGTTATTCCCCGCCGTGACCCCCCGCTGTGTACATCAGGGCGCTGCTTAAAGGTTGCCGAGTCATTCGCCGAGCGGGGCATATTGGCATAGCTAGACCAAGGACTTAAAAATATGCTCCGTTGAAGAATTTTGGCAAATATATACCCGTCTTTTGATAAAATAGTCTATATGCCCGCTATTATCAACAAACTACGTTTCCAATCCCACGCGAGAGACCCGTTCGTCATACTACATCATGAACTTACATACCTCTGATACGCTTCACTCAGTTCCGAAGGTACGTCATAGTTTGTTTTCCTCGGTAGCCGCGATCGGTCAAGGCTCAAGGGGTTCACACATGTATACCTACTGTCATCGCTTAGTAACACGCACTCCATGATTTGTTCACAGGAGCACCTCGAATGAATCAATTATAACGCTGGTTGGTTGCGGAAGATGTTGGTGGGAACTCGTACGGCAACACAGAAACGACAGACTACATCACATGCGCCAGAGTTTTTTTCCTAAGGGTAACTAACAGAGAGTCGTATACCCCCACACGCTCACATTTGTATACGGTACAACACCTCTTACCTTCGGATGCACGAGTAATCGTAGATTTTCAGTCATACATTGCAATGCTACAGTACCGGTAGTCGGTTGGACGATTACAGAAAATTACAAATTGGTACGGCCCGAGATCTTCGGTAGTTTGTTTTCTCAACGGCATTTTGTTGCTCTGTCAAATGGTTTCTGCCAAGGAAGAAATACCAGAGACAGTACCGGTATTCCAAAGGCGCCCTTAAACCCGTCGGAGCATGAACTACCATGTACTGTAATGCCAAAAAAACAACAGATATGTACAAGATACCAATTGTGTTTTTTTTATTTCCTTCTCTGCTTCGATATTAACATTCAATAGTTAATCAGAGAAGCACAAAAATATCTATGATCTATTACCAGCGAAATATACCATCGATTGCCATGTGCAGAAGCGGCATGGTTGAATGTGATACCCATGCACGCCGCATATCATGCGGCTCGGAACCACTTGTCGAGAAAAGCCATAATCCACGAAATCTGCCCATTCCCGCTCAGAAGAATATATTTATAGGACCCGAATACCGTCAATTATTCTTATAGAGCCTATAGTCGTCGGGGGATAAAACCGTCGCAGGCTGAACGGCTCGCGCAAGCACAGTGGCACAAAAATTTCGCTGTCCCAACGACCAAAGGCACGAGGGACGCAAAATTCGACTGAATACTCGACGTTAAATAGACAAAGATGGATCAGCTTAATTCTCGAGAACAGCAGGAGTTCCAGCAGCTTGTTGAGCGAAAGCAGATGAAGGATTTCATGAGAGTATGTTGGTAAAGAATGGTTCGTTTCGGGGCGCTAATAATTGATGTAGCTTTACTCGTCTCTGGTCCAGCGATGCTTTGGCGACTGTGTCAACGACTTCACCTCCAAGTCCCTGACCTCCAAGGAGGAAACCTGCATTCTCCGATGCTCCGAGAAGTTCTTGAAGCATAGCGAGCGAGTCGGACAGCGATTCCAGGAACAGAAGTAAGTGGCTGCGATTTGGCGAATGATTGACTAACTAGCTTGTAGCGCTGCTCTGATGCAACAGCAGGGTAAGATGTAAATATCCGACTATATTTGTATTGTATATATATGTGTGTTATTTGTTCTCGTTGTAAACATTAGCAGAGTCAGAACATTATTGGTGACATGATCATTAGTTTTATACCTGGTATTTACATCTTTATGGTACAATAAGGTTAGTAAGTCGTGAGTCGTAATATCATCATCAAATCGTGTCAGCTGCCTTATCGCTTGCGACGTTTTGGATCGACCGAGTCTTCGGCTTTGGAAGTTGTGGCGCTGGCGGTGGGAGTGCCACTAGCACTTCGCCCTGTTCGCTCCACAGCACGGAACATAGCAATGTAGGACTCGGTCTCCAGCTGCATGTCCTTGGCCCAGTTGGACATGTCGCTGTCCCATTTGTTGTACATGATGGCATTGGCGAACATTTTCTCCAGTTCGCGCTCCAGTTCGTTAGTGCACGCAATGGTTCCTTCTTTGACGCCTTGTTTAATGGTTCGCAGGTCGGTCGGCGAGTAAATAAGATCGTAGTAATTGGGCGCGTCGTTCGGGTTGACAGGATGGTCAAAGAAGGAAGCCGATTTGTTGGAGGCAATATTGGAGAGCAGAGGTGCGACCGAGTTTTGGAACTTTCGATTCGTCGGCGCAGGGGAGGCCGAGGTCTGTCGCTTTCGCTTTCTGCCATTGCTCTCCTCATCTTCGCTTTCCTCATTGTCCTCATCCTCGTCTTCGTCAGCTTCGTCCTCATCATCTTCTTCTTCGCCATCCTCGTCAGCCTCATCAGCTTCGTCTTCGCTTTCAGCTTTCACCTTTTCCGAATCCTTCGCATCATCCTTATCCTCATCTTCACTGCTGACTTCCTTCCGCTTACTCTTGGACTTCTCAAGTTCAGCCTCAGACTCGTCCTCATTCTTTACAGCAGTCTTGGTCTTGGTTTCCTCCTCTTCGTGAGCAATCTTTTCTTTCAACGCCCGGCTCTCGGCTCGGGTTCGAACCTTCTTCTTAACTGGCTCATCTTCGTGATCCGGTGAGTCTCGTCGGTTCCTCGTCCTGCCCCTTCTCTCTTCGACAGCTGGCTTACTAGCCTGTCTGGTCCTGGAACGTCGCCTTTCGCCACGGGTTCGAGGCCGGGGTCGGTTTTCGTCGTCAGAATCAGAGACCTCTTCTTTTCCTTCCTCCTCGACTTCTTTGGAGGGTTCCTTAAGTTCTTCAGCCTTCGCTTTTTCACCCTTACTGTCTGCGTCTTGTTCCTCCTCATTTTCCTCTTCCTCTTCATCCTCCTCTTCTTCATCCTCCTCTCCTTCTTTTTCTTCTTCTTCTTCTTCCTCCTCTTCCTCCTCTTCCTTCTCCTCCTTCTCCTCCTTTTGTTCTTCAGCATTTTCTGCCTCAGCAGTCTTTGGCTCAGGCTCGGCCTTCTCTCCACTCTTTGTATTTTTCTTGTCGCTCAATTCTTCGACCTCATTCTCTACCTCCACTGCCTTATCTTCCCCCTCCTCCTCTTCTTCTTCTTTTTCCTCTTCCTCCTCCTCCTCCACATCTTCATCTTCTTCCTCTTCCTCATCTCCTTCCGCTTCAGATTTGTCATGTTTCTCAATTTCCATAACCTTTTCTTCTTCTTTAGACGGCTCTGCCTCTTCGTCAGCGGTTTCTTCATCGGCTCCTTGCTCTTCTTCCTCTTTCTCATCAATAACTTCAACCTCTGGAGAAGAGGATTCCTGCTCTTCCTTTTCAGCACTGCTTTCCTTTTCCTGGTCATCTTTCAACCCAGCAGCCTCGGTAGCAGCTACAGTAGCAGCGGCAGCAGCGTTCTTCGCAGTCAATTGATCTTCTCGCTCAATCTGCAGTTGACGCTGTTGCTTTAGCATTTGGTTTCGGGCCGAATTCTTGTCTTCACCTCCTTCAGTGGAATCGTTCAACAGCGCCGAATCCCACTGGCCCTTTTCAATCTGCTCAATCTCCTTTTGCTTTGACTTGTACTGCTGCTCATCGTTCTTGATTTGAATGATGATATCGCGCTTAAACGATTCGTAGAGCTTGCTCATTAAAGGTCTCATACTGTCTTCGCTCGGGGGATCTGCCGACCCAGAGAGCAGAGCAGAATACAGAGTTCGGCATGCCTCCGGAGTCAGATTAAACAGATCTTTGTTCAATGGATGCGCCTTCAATTCCTGGGACAGCACTTTCAGCTTTTCCTCGGAGAGCGGGCCTTTCAGCAAACTACTCTCCTCACGGACATGCTTGTAGATAACCTGTGCAAATAGCAGGTTCAGCAGAGCCGTGGACATGGTCTACATATGTTAGTCGCTTTCATCCTGCGCGCCTTTTCTTACTTACCAGCTCTTTAATCGCGAACAGGTTGGAATGTTGAGATTTGCACTGTCGGCGTCCCAAGAGCCCATATATTTGACTGAACTAGAAAATAACATTAACCGAAATAGAAGACACGGACGCGTCTTAAATTAGTTGCCCAACTGAGAGATCTAATATCAAATTTGATAACGAGGAGAAGTGCGTTTTATTCGTTTTGCCTCGGTCAAACTATAGAGGAGCATCGACACAATACTGCCATGCCAACTGCGGTGATAGAACGAGCCGAAAATCCGGTGGATCAAGTGCCGAACAAGCTACCCGAGGTGCTCCACACCCCTTCTGGGGTTGCACTAATTGAAATCCAGGGCGTCATCAACGCGGACGATAAGCCGCTATTATCGAGCGAGCTCGACTTGGAGAAAGCAGACGGGTATCACAGTGATGATGAGGAGACTGCGCCGGTGATTCGAAAGCACCTGGGGGAGTTTGATTTTTCACAGTTCGACAAGGGAGAGGTTATACTAAAGGTCGGCAACAATCAGATACTGCGAGGCAAGGTGACTAAGCTGAGGACCCCGCTGGCATTGTTGGAGATGGCTTCGTCGACAGTGTCGGCTAGCCAGGATCAAAACGCGAATACGAGCATTCCCATAATTGAGGTGATCAAGCATAAGATAACGTTCAACCTGCGGCCAGAGCCTTTAATTATGCGATAATACCTGCATACCGTATTCTTAAGCTATTTATTAACCGACCATCCTTTCCCTCGAACCAACCAATTACCGTACTACGGTGCTTCTGTACGCAAAATTGCAAATAATAAACGTGATAGGTAAATAATAAAAATCGCGTATTGCTGTATTTCACAAACAATAATGCAGATATCTATGTACAGGTACTGTAAATGGCAATCCGAACCAACCAATGTACATGTACCGTACCACGGTATTTCATTACGCAAACTTGCAAATAATAAACGTGATAGATAAGTAATAAAAATCGCCTATTATTTCACAAACAATAATGCAGATATCTCTATCTAAATGGTAATCCTTAGCTATCTAGCGTGCGGGCAACAAATCCAATGTGGCGCTGTGAGACGGAACGCGCGACGCGAAATATTAAATTGAAATTTCCTGATAGCGAATACCGGTAGATCAACTTTTAGATATTCACAGAGAAAAATGGCGTCTCTGGAATATACCCTGCCGTTTTCAAAGGACTTGTATGCCAACCTGGCAAACACAAGCTCAAGCTCAGGGCAGACGCGGCAGACAGTCGAGCATATTGAGGAGCTCCAGACCCACTTGCGAGATATGGCCAGCCTGCTCCAAGAGCACGCCAGTTTTTACCAGGAGCAAGCTGGAAATGAGTCGGCCGAAGTCAGCCAACAAATGGAGACTGAGGCCGAACAGCTGAACGAACAGGTTTCCAAAGTTGACGGCATGTATAAGCGGACTATGGATTTGGCAAACACCCAGGTGCTATTCGCTGGAGCTCTCGAAAACGTCTATAACAGGCTGCCGCAGAATTTCGGGGGCTTTATAGAGGATGTTACTGCAGACAACTACCTGTCTAAAAAGGCAAAGTTTCCATTTAATGAAGTGCCCGTCATATATGAAGAGCAGAAAACAGCATACCTGGCCAAGGCCGAGTCTCAGCGGTTCAATAGCCAATCAAAGCAGCTCCAGAGCTACCTGAGGTTTCGAAACGCGATCCACACCAAGGGTCCTAACCGCGAAGAGGACATGCCCGATATCGATACTTTCTTCAGTGATTTTGAGGCCGACGACGAAATGGTGGTAGAAAAGGCTAAGGTCTCGTACAAGTGCCCTATTTCCAACTCGCTGCTCGTCGATCCCGTCACCAACCCTAGGTGCAACCACACTTTCAGCAAGGCTTCGGTTGCTGATATGTTCATGCACGCGGGGTCTTCGGTGGTATCCTGTCCCGTTCCTGCTTGCAGCGCTATGATGCACAAGGGCGAGATGCACGCGAATCCTGACATGGCTGAGGCTGTAGAAAGATACCGTGCCCGACTGGCCAAAGAGACCCAGCGCCAGACGGCCACTCTCGAGCGAATCTAATCTTTACGTCCTGCGTGCTTCTCCCCGTCGGATTTGGCGTTGTAAGCACATCACAGAACGGGTGTAAGCACATGTGAGCACGGCTGAGAACAGGGGGTGCATCTGATGTCTCATGCATCTGAGATCCCCCGTTTGACCCCCTGTCAGCTGTAAGTTAGGTCCAGGGGGTGAAAAAAACCGGCCGCTAGAGACCCATGCAGCCTGGGTATGTAGGGAAAAATAAAAGAGGAGTAAGGAGAGTCTGTGTCGACGTGCGTAAAAGTAGACAGGTGTATAAACAATACCAACCAAATACCATCCGATATATCATTTACGAGTAACCTCCCCCGAAAAAGGTTAAAACCCGTGCGTAGACCTAATAACGGTGGTTCACTGTTTTTGACATTGTTAATTGGTTTTGAGAATCAACAGCTGTCATTTGCGAAACAGTACAGTACTATATCTATTCGACGCAGGGAGAGAGAGAGGACGAGAGAACACGACAGAGAACGAGGAACGGAAGTTAAATGACGACTTCAACACCAGCGTCTCCAAATCCAGCGGTGACGGCCGTGGCGCGGCGCTCTAACGCGCCGTCGTCCAACCGCCAGTCGAAACGCTACTCGGTAGCAGCGCTTTACATGTCCATGGGCGGTGTAGACCGCGATGATGACATTGATGATGACCTGGCAAAAGCCCAGAAACACCTCAGAGAGCTAAAGACGAACATCTCCGAGCAGTCTAAGCGCAACTTCCTCCTCGAACGAGATGTACGCTACCTCGACAGCCGGATTGCGCTGCTGATTCAAAACAAAATGGCAGTCGAAGAACAGAACGAAGTCGCCTCAAGACTCGACGAAGACTCTGGTGAAGTCGTCGGTGGAGAGCACTTCCCCGACCGAAAGAAGACCGAGCTATATGGAAACCTTTTCTTCCTCCTCCAGTCCGAGCCCCGGCACATTGCGCTGCTGTGCCGTTCTGTATCCATGGCTGAGATAGATTCGCTTCTTCAGTCGGTCATGTTCACCATTTTCGGTAACCAGTATGAGCAGAGGGAGGAGCATTTGCTTCTGTCCATGTTCCAGGCGGTTCTCGCTTTCCAATTCGATGCTACTAATGAATTCTCCTCGCTTCTGAGAGCAAACACTCCGGTTTCGCGGATGATGACGACCTATACGAGGCGGGGCCCGGGTCAGTCGTATCTGCGGTCTGCGCTCTCCTCGAAGCTAAACTCAATTATCGACCAGCGCGACCTCAACCTTGAGATTTTGCCTCTGAGGGTCTATGAAGAGCTGCAGGATCCCACGGATGACCCGTTCAACCGGCCCAGTGTCTCTGTTGAGGAGGCTTTCCAGCACCCGAAGGTGCTGGAGCTCATCCGACCGAGGCACGTCAAACTCAACCAACTCGCTACCGGTCTTCTTGATACCATCATTGACTCGCTAGATATGGTTCCCTATGGTATTCGATGGATCTGCAAGCAGATCCGCCAGCTCACTCGGCGGAAATACCCCGAGGCAACGGACCAGGCAGTCTGCTCCCTCATTGGCGCATTCTTCTTCCTCCGGTTCATCAACCCGGCCATTGTCACTCCCCAGGCGTACATGCTGGTCGACAAGAATCCTTCAGACACTGCGCGACGGACCCTGACTCTAATTGCCAAGCTGCTGCAGAACCTCGCTAACAAGCCGACTTATGCGAAGGAGCCGTACATGGCGCACATGGCAGGGTTTGTCGACTCTAACAAGGCTCGTATCAACGAGTTCCTTAATGAGCTGTGCGAAGTGCCTGATTTTTATGAGTCGCTGGAAATGGACCAGTACGTGGCTCTGTCTAAAAAAGACCTGAGCCTCAACATCACCCTGAACGAAGTCTACGGCATGCACTCGCTGCTGGAGAAGTACCGAGACCAAGTCATCCAAAGCAACGACTACGGCCACCTTTCTGAGCTGCTGGACGAGCTGGGCAAGGCACCGGGGCTGGTTCCCCGGTCCGTCAACGGAAGCATGGAGCTCCAGCTCTTCAACCGGTGGGAAACGGCCGTCGGAGACGTGGACACAGAGCTTGACATCTTCAAGGCCGACATGATCTTCATGGAGGCCAAGTCGCTCATGATAAACATCATTCGAGCCTTCCCTCCGGGCCACCCGGTGCTCAACAGGCCGCTGAATTTGCGGGCCATTGCAGACTTTGCTGCATCCTCCTCGGGGGACCAGGGCATTGTCAAGCGGGGGATCAAGGCCCTGGACCTTTTGAATGAGATTGAAAACAACGACTCGGACGATTCGCAGCTGCTGGTTACCGAAGTGGACTACGAGCTGGACCAGCTGGGGTCGCTGCGGGAGTCTGTCGAAAAGGAGGCCCGGTCGCTGGAGGAGGTCTATTCCATCATCAGAGAGCACAACGAGTACCTGCGGTCGCAATTGGACACGTACCGGTCCTATTTGGCCAATGTGCGCATGCACACTGGGTCCAAGAAGGACCGGCCCATTGGGCTCGCCCCGGTTGAAGACAAATCCAAATTCAAAGTCGTGGTGAAGAAGTACACTTTGCAGCAGCTGGTGCGGGATGGCTCGGTAGTGGAGTGGCGCATCCCAGAGTCGCGCAGTGGCAATCTTGTAGTGTACATTGCGTCTCCTCTGCCGGGCACGTTTGTGCTCTCGCTAGTCATGAAGGGCCGGCCGGACCCGATTTTCACGCTGGACTTGAAGCTGGATGATTTGTTGGAGTTGTCCGACAGGGACGACCTTGATGGGCGGCTCGACCTTGAGTGTGTCGTGTTGAACATAAAGGGGCTACTAACTTTGTTGAAACGGGATATCAATAAGCACAAATAGGCAATTACTAACCTCGATTCTTTGGGGCCGTCCCCATCATCCATCATCATCATCTATGCCATATTATCATCTACGCCATATCATCATTCGTCATTAGATCCAGCATTTATCATTATATGTAGAAATACCCTTATATTTTGTGATGTGGCTACTATGGTTACGCTGTAACAATTTCAGTGGGCAAACAAATCGTGTTCGGCGTAACAAACGCCGTTTAACGCGTAATTACGCCTACGTTGTAAGGGGTGATAACTAGGCATGCGTTGAGATGCTGTCCAATCTGTGCAACCATTTGAAAAAGCATGAAGAAATCATTGAAAAGACTCTTTAGCTGCATTGAACTCTCCAGTCAAAGACTGGCACAAGAATCCCATTGAATTATCCAATCGCAACTACCAATGAAAGAGTATCGCATTCATAAAAGACTAGGGAGCAAGTCCCCAGACCCCAATTGAACTAAATAAAAATTGAAGTGTATACTAGAGAAAAAGATTCAGACCCCATTGAACTATTGAAAAGTATACTGGAATGAGATTTAAAGAGAAAAGAGGGCAAACCCCCTTGAACCCCATTAAATTATGGAATCAATTGAAGAGAATACTGAAGAAAGATTTATAAGACCACATTGAACTATTGAACCAATTGAAGAGTATACTAGAGAAAGATATATAAAGACTACCGCAAAATAAAACTTCACTGGTACCACCGATACTGTTACCGTACATCAGGGTCTGAGATAAGAGACAACACGGCTATACTATGAAGAACAAACTTCCGGAAGGCTACGAATCAAAGGAGCAGTATGGTATCCGTACTGAGAAGCGCAAGCTTGAAATGGATAGGAAGCGAGAGTTGATGCGCTTGGATAGGGAAACTCTAGAAAAAACTCCAAAAAGGGAATTGGCTGAGAAATTTAACTTGACAGAGGCCCAAGTAAGATATGCGATAAAGACTAACCGGGTCACTTCGATGACAAGCAAATCACATCCATTGGTTTACCTATCTGAGGCTAGTCAATTGGTAGTGGCAGATCATCTTAGGCGTATCATGAGACACACTGATACTCCCTTCCCAGTTTCCATGGCAAAGAGCATGGTACAGAGGGCCCGAAAGATTGCCTCAGGAGACGAGCGACAGCCCTCAGATAAGTGGTTCAGGTATTTCCTAGTACGACATAATTTTAAATCCTCGTTAATTGGTATGAAGGATAAGGAGAAGATACATGTCGACCCAGAAACAATCAAGGAGTGGATAGAGGAGAACGAGGCAATTCTGAGCACAGTGCCACCTGAGGATCTCGCTAACATGGATGAGACTGGCTTTCAGATTGGAGCCGAAAGATCCCGATTCCGCTTGGTCAACGAGTCCGTCCCTGTCGGCAAAAAGGTCCCAGGTTCTTACAGGGGAGAGCCTGTAACAGCGATTGAATGTATAGTTGCCAATGGTGTTGCGCTACCACCATTCATTGTCATGAACAAAATTGAGGGAGTCCATAGTTGGCGAACTCGGATGGGATAACGGTAATCCCAATGCGAATTGGGGTTATGGCCAGACAGAATCAGGTTATTCGTGCAAGAGAATCATGCTAGACTGGCTTGACCATTATGACAGGCATAGTGCTGCCATTGCAGTTGAAGGGCATCCTGGAGTGTTATTGATGGACAATTTTTCTGCCCATGAGGAAGTTCAAACGAGGCAGCAAAAAGGGACATCAAAGTCATTTATCTTCCAACGAACACCACTGACAATTTACAACCATTGGACGCAAAGATTTTCGGTCCACTGAAGCAGAAGTATTTCGCAAACATTTCCGAGAATAGCTATTACATCAGCGTTTTTGAGGGGTTTGCAAGAGCTGTACAGAGGGAATGGTGGACCCGGAGCTACCGCAGGGCGAGAGAATCAGTTCTGAGAGAAAAGAATATTCGAAGGCCCCCTTCGACATACCGGGGATTGCAGTCTTCAATGCCGAAAAATTCCAAAGCCACTACAAACAGAGTGCTAAAGAGAGAGATCTCAGGGAAAATAATGGTGTTCAATTGGAGCTTGTGAAAAGACTGTTTGAGCTCAACGATAGAAGCGCCAAACGCTTCAAAGCATCGTATTTCAACCTATTGGCCCGATACTTCGAGAACAAGATCGATGAAATTGACAATGAGGACGAAATTCGAGAAGTGATTGATGCATATTTTAACGAATCCCAGTCAGAATCCCAGTCAGACAGCGGTTCTATAGATTCCAGTGTCGAGTCTTCACCTGTCTCTTACCTCCGACACAGGCTGATGCGCAAAGGATTCGCGCGCGGCAAAGGATCAGCCTGTGTACTACTGTAGGAGGTAACCTGTCTCAGATGATGTTTGGGAGGACTTGGGATTGGAGACTCCGCCATCCACTTTTACCAGCACCACTGAAGTATCTCCTTCTCCCTCTCCTTCGGCAACCGACTCGACACCATATTCGGCACCTCATACTCCTAGGCATTTGCCTCACTGACAGTGGAAGCTCGCGCCAGTGACAGGTTTTTTGCAATCGGTTTGAGAGACGAAGCGATGCATGCTCTATCAAAACACCCACAAGACTGTGAGTGTCGGAAATGTAATCGGCAAGTGACTGTGAATAGGGATGTCCCTACCTCTGACATATGCGATGTTTTGGAAGGACAACTTCATGGTCTAAACCGAAAAGTTGATGATCTATACAGAATTTTCTTCTCATTTACAAATGCCTATCTCCATGCCGATGAATATGTTGATCAGCGCAAACAGCGATATTCTCTGATGGAAGACTCTTTTGATTCCATTGCTGGGGCAACTATTGAAAGCAAAGCCGCGAATAGGCTAAAACAGTTCCGGGCTGCTAAACCAAAGGGGAAAGAGAAAAGAGTGGTAGAAATGCGGGGAAGACCACCAAGAAGATATCTTCAAGAGGAAGGAGAGGATTGTGATCCAGGATTTGAGGTAATCCCTCAGAAGAGAGGACCAGGAAGACCGCGCAAGACACCAATCACAGAGGATGGGGAGCAATCGGGTCCAAGTACAAATGCGATCACTCAGAAGAGAGGACCAGGAAGACCGCGCAAGACACCAATTCCGGGGGATGGACCAAGTACAAATGCGATCACTCAGAAGAGAGGACCAGGCAGACCGCGCAAGACACCAATTCCGGGGGATGGACCAAGTACAAATGCGATCACTCAGAAGAGAGGACCAGGCAGACCCCGCAAGACACCAATCCCGGGGGATGGACCAAGTACAAATGCGATCACTCAGAAGAGAGGACCAGGCAGACCTCGCAAGACACCAATCCCGGGGGATGGACCAAGTACAAATGCGATCACTCAGAAGAGAGGACCAGGAAGGCCCCGTAAGAAGCCGTGTCAAGGGGCAGAATACGAATCGGATCGTACGGTTGAAGTCATGCCTCAGAAGAGAGGACCAGGGAGACCTCGAAAAGAGGAGTCCCGAGAGGACGTTAATGATGACCCTCCTCCTGATAATGAAATGAATGAATTATTTACTAATGACAGCGATAGCTTGGGCGGTGATACCTGGTCCAAGAACCTCAGAACTCGGCGCGTTTGTAGTACCTATCTGACCCCCCGACCTTCCAAATAATTAATTTACCACAGTTTGTCGATATATATATATCATCTGTTACGTTTACAATGTTTTGGGAGCCGAGAAAATTGGGTTGGTCTAAAGTTGGAAAAGCCAAGAATATCCGCCGCCCACGGGTACATTGAACTATGGAACCAATTGAAGAGTATTCTGGGGAAAGATTTATACGACCACATTTGAACTATTGAACCAATTGAAGAGTATATACTAGAGAAAGATATATAAAGACTCCATTGAACTACACCAATCAGAGTATACTGGAGAGGTATCTATAAAGACTCCATTGAACTATGGAACCAATTGAAGAGTCTACTGAAAGATATATGAAGACTCCATTGAACTATTGAACCAATTGAAGAGTATACTGGAGAAAGACTTATAAAGACCCCATTGAACTATGGAACCAATTGAAGAGTATACTGGAGAAAGATATATAAAGACCCTATTGAACTACACCAATCAAAGAGTATACTAGAGAAAGATGTATAAAGACTCCATTGAACTATGGAACCAATTGAAAAGTCTACTGGAGAAGATTTAACAAGGGGGAAGCCCCTAGGACCCCCATTAAACTATTGAACCAGTAAAAGAGTATGGCATTGATTAAACTATTAAAACGCATACTGGAGAAAGATTTTAAAAAGACTAGGGGGCAAGCCCCTAGTCTTCCTTGAATGAACAAATAAATATAAATCTAGCGCTTGGCGACCGGCGTATTCGTCCCCGACGTGCTCACCGGCGTGCCAAACTCAGACGGCCGCGCACTCTCATCAAAGTTCCCCTCGTCCTCATGGTACATATCCTCGAGAGTAAGGCTCTTGCGCTTTTTAGAATTATTGGCCTTGGTGTTTTGCCGCTTCGCCTCCCGCTTGGCCTCCTTGCGGCTCTCCTCCTCCTGCTGCTTCCTCTGGAGCTCGTCAATCGCCGCCTGGTCGTCGAGCAGCCAAAAGGCAACCTCTCTACCCGGCTTCTGGAAATCGACGCCAGCATTGTTCTTGGCATTGCCCTCCATGACAACGTGCTGCACCTGCTCCTTCTGCTTGGCCCGGTCCCGCATGCGCTCCTCGATAGTGCCCTTGACCAAAAGCCGGTACACCGTCACCTGCCGCGTCTGGCCGAGCCGGTGCGCGCGGTCCATCGCCTGGCTGTCAATCGTCGGGTTCCAGTCAGAGTCGTAGAAAATGACAGTGTCGGCCGCCGTCAGGTTGATGCCCAGACCACCAGCCCGCGTAGACAGCAAGAAAACAAACAGCTCGGGCTTGGTCTGCCAGTCATTGACCAAATCCCGCCGGTCCGAGAGCTTGGACGACCCGTCCAGCCGGCAGTACTTGTGCTGCCGGAACGTCAGGTACTCCTCCATCAGGTCCATCATCTTGGTCATCTGGAAGTAGATGAGCACGCGGTGGTCGTTGGCCTTTAGCTCCGTGAGCAGCCGGTCCAGCTGCGCCAGCTTGCCGCTCTGCGTGATGAACTTGGACATGGACGGCATGCGGATCGTAGTCACTCCGGCACGAATGTTGTCCGGTTTGGGCCACAGGTTCGACGGCGGCAGGTCGCTCGGGCGCACGCCAGACTCGAGCAGGTGCCACTCCTGGCTGAGCGTCAGCGGGTGCAGCGCCTGCCGGACACCACTGTCAAACAGCAATGCTTCTTGCTCGACGACCAGGCCGCGGTCCGAGGCTTCCATGGCAATGGGCGGACACAGCACGGCTTGGTCGTACGCCTTTTCGTAGACGCGGTAGTACTCCTCTTCGGCGACACGGGTGGCAATGTTGCACAGGTTGTACATGACATCGCCGACGCCAGAGGGCCGGACACTGTTTACTGCGCGCCGTTCGTCAATGAGGAAGAGCCGGTCGACAGAGCTGTACTCTTCTGTTTCTGCAGTTTCGAGCTGGCCGTTGATGCGGTACCGCTTGAGTGCCC
Organism: Blastobotrys illinoisensis; assembly: GCA_030558835.1. Taxonomy (NCBI): domain Eukaryota; kingdom Fungi; phylum Ascomycota; class Dipodascomycetes; order Dipodascales; family Trichomonascaceae; genus Blastobotrys; species Blastobotrys illinoisensis. The sequence continues at coordinate 61,829 of JAKTQJ010000036.1, read as the reverse complement.
GTTCTAAGACGCCACTCTGGGCAGCCTCCGAGAGCTCTGCGGCGGAGAGCCCAGAGAACCGCAGCCACGCCAACGAGTCCTGTTCCCTTTGGACAATGGCTGATGGGTGCCACAGATTAAACGCGGACCGTAACAGCTTGGAGCGACTGCCGGTGGTGGAGTTTTGGCAGGGCACGTCGAGCATGCCGCCGTCCCGGTACAGCAGCTTGGGTACGGTGTAACCAATCTGGTTACGCGCCGAGTACCACAGCTCCAGCGTGTTGCCATCGCGTAACAAGGACGGAGTGCCGGCAAAGGAGGCAAAGCTCAGCGCCGACTTGACGTCGCCGCGCTCAAACAGGTCCGGGTGGTTGCACACCTTGCGGAACTGCATGACAAGGTTCATGAGCGACTGGTTCGACTCGTCCGAGCCCGAGGTGGCGCGCTCGATCAGGTCCATGAGGCTGATCTGCGACTTGAGCATGCGGTACAGCACGCGCTGGCGGTTCGTCAGGTCGCAGTACACGTCAATCTCAATCTTGTCACCGAGCTCCTGTTGTACGTTTTTCTTGACCCGCCGCAGCATGAACGGCTTGAGGATCATGTGCAACCGCTTAAGCTGCTGGTCGTTGAGCTGCGAGTTGTGGGTTGCGTGGCTCTCAATGTCCTTGGAGAACCACTCGCTAAACTCCTCGTGAGAGTCAAACAGCGATGGCATGATGAAATGCAGCAGAGCCCACAGCTCCTGCATCGAGTTCTGGATCGGGGTACCCGTCAAAAGCAGCCGGTTTCGACACTGGAATGACAACAGCTGCTTCCACCGCGTAGACGACGAAGACTTGATCGCTTGTGCTTCATCCAATATCATATACTGCCACTTGATGCGGTTCAGGTACGCAGCGTCCGCCACTACCAACTGGTACGACGTGATGAGAACATGGAACGGCGACTCCTTGGTGTACGTTACCTGTTTGCGGTCCCAAAACTTGCGCAGAACCTTGCGGTCCTTCGAGTTGCCCCAGTACGGCAGCGCCTTGAACTCGGGGATGAACTTTGCAATCTCCTGCTGCCAGTTGTGGAGGGTAGAGGCCGGCGCAATGACCAAAAAGGGGCCCCAAATGTTGTGCGTCTCGGCGAGGTACGCCATGACCGAAATGCTTTGGACGGTTTTGCCGAGGCCCATTTCGTCGGCCAGAATGCCGTTGATTCCTTGTTCGTAGAGGTTCGCCAGCCAATTGAGGCCCTTGAGCTGGTACTCTTTGAGCTGGCACGTGAGCATTTTGGGCTGTGCGATGGTCATGTCGCCGAGCGACGTAGGGTTTTGGAAGTTGAGCTCTTCCATCTCCCCCGAGTCAATTGAGTCAATTGCCATCTCCCCCGACTCAGAAATGTCACCATTGAACTGCTGGGCCTTGCTTTTCGCTTCAAGGACAGCATTATGCGCGTTGGCCATGGCGGCACGGTGCAATTCGTCGTCCTCGAGCTCGTCAAAGTCGAGCTCGTGCGCCGCCGCAGCGTGTGAGGCGTCAAACTGGCCCACCGAGGCAGCCGCAGGCGCCGCAGGCTCGGCCTCGCCCGCCGCCTCGCTCGTCTTGATCTTGCGCCCGATAAAGTGGCTGTACAGCTCCGTCTGCGTAATAAGGAAATTGAGCTTGCGCGCCTGACGCCGCTGCTCGCGCTCCTCCTCCTCGCGCTTGGCCTGGTCCATCGCCTCCTTCTCGGCGCGCTTGCGCAGCTCGCGCTCTTCGCGCTCATTGCGCTTCCAGAACGCCAGCATCTCCTTGGCGCCGCGCCGGGCCTTGGCCTGCAGGTCCTTGAGGTTCTTGTTCGTGCGGAACTGCCACCGCCGCGCTTCTTTGGCCGCCAGCGCGGCTGTTTTGCGCGCGTTGCTGAGCCGCACGTTGGACATCGTCAGCATCGTGCGGCTCAGCTTAGCCGCATCGCGCCGCGCCATGTCTTTCCACACCGCCTCGTACGTTGTGTTGTAGAGCCGCGCGATGGCGCGCACCTCCTTTTGTGACGGCGGCTTGCGGGCTGTTTTCAAGCGCTTGGCATCGTTTGTGTTGTCGGCCTCGGCGCTGCGGCGTTTTGCAGGCGGCTTTTTCGCCTTGGGCCGCGTCTTTTTCTTGGTCGGCGCGTAGTCGTCGTCCTTGCCGTCGTCGACCTCGACGGCGGGCTCCTCGGGCTCGGCCTTGACGGCGCCGGCGCCGGCGCCGTCCTCGGAGCCGGTCTCGGCCGGCGCCACCACTTCAGCCGCTTGCAACGCGGCTTGCTCGGCAAGGAACTGCTCCTGCTGCGACCGCAGCGCCGCAGAGCGTGCGGCGGCATCGGCTTTTTTCCGCTGCCGCTCGAGCCGCTTGAGAATGCGGCGCTTCTCCTTGAGGTCCGCCTCCTCCTGCTTGAGCACGCGGTCCATCGCGTACTCGTACAGCTCCTGGTGCGCCTGCTGCCTCATGTACTCCGCCGTGTGCTGGAGCTTGGCCACCTCGCGGGCCTGCGCCCGCTCCCGGTGCGCCTCGTGCGCGTGGCGCTCGCCCTCGACGGCGCTCCGCAACCGCGCCTGGAGCGCCGCCAGGTACCGCTCCTTGTCGCCTTCAAACCCGTCCTCGCCAACTTCCTCGGAGGTCGTCAGGTGGCTCAGCGACATCTTGCGCTGAGCCTCGGGCGGGTCCTCCGCCAAAAGCGACGATATCGCCATGGCGTTGCGCTGTCCGTTAGTCTCCGCCCGCAAAAGCCCGTGTGCGCTTACCTCCTGCCCGCCGTAGTACCGCTGGTGGTCTATCGATGAGGCCATATTCGTCGTAAAATGTTGTGCGTCGTGGAAAAAATGGGAGGTGGCAACGCACCGCTGGGTCCCCGATGTCGTGTTATGCGACGGTTGGCCATTGCCTCAAGCTTTTTTTTTTTCCTTAAGACACCATTCCTCCTGGTTGCTGCACCCCGGGCCGGGCTCTTGTGTGCATCGATCGAAGGATCACCAAAACAGCGCGCGCGCGCAGCCCGCCTCGTTACGCCCGCTACGCCCGTAACCGCTTTGGGGGGCCAGCCCCCCAAACCCCCCGTGGCTGGGGGCCAGCCCCCAGACCCCCGTGTCGCCGGAATAACTGCTGCGCGACAGTGCCTTGGGGGGCCTGGCCCCCCATGGCATTGGTTACAGCGGTTACAGCTGTTGGGACGATTAGTTACACCACGTAACACTGCATGAGTAGCAACCATGAACCGTTTCAAACGTAGGTAGTAGTAATTGATGCTTGCAATGGCCTGCTGATCGGGGGTCTGGGGGCAGCGCCCCCTGCCACGGGGGGTTTGGGGGGCTTGGCCCCCCATGGCACTCAAGGCAGCGGTTACAGCTGTTGGGAGGGTTTGTTACAGCGCAAGCGCGGGCGGCGTGCGGCTTTTCAAATTTCAGGGCAAGGGTTTCTTTGGCGGGCGCCGTCCCAAAAAACAGGGCGCGACAGCCAGCGAGTGGCACACGGTGTTTGTATTGCCAGGGGCGTCCAATTAAGAAGAAGCAGACGTCTGGAGCGGTATTTGCCACTCGACATTGGACATTGGAGACTGCGCTTGTGCTGGAAAGCGGGAGCAAGCGATTAGTGTTAGGCGTGCTATTCGGCAGTTGCGAATCGAGCGTTATTGAGTTGGTCCAGCCATTGGGGTAACGAGGTAAGTAATCGCGACAATGCCAATCAGTGGACTTGTCAGGGGGGATGGGGCGCTTTTATGTGTCTTGGTAGACAAGGGCGGTACGAGGTTTGGGCCGCACGCCGCAGATCCTGCGGCGGCCTTTGAGCTCTTGGCATGACAACTCCATGGGTTTCATATATTCAATGGGTACTTGTTTATTGGCGCTGATGAGGCTTGCGGAGCTCAATGTCAATGTCATTGACTAGTTGGTCACTCTATGGGTTGATAGAGTTGAATTCATTCATTAACGTTGAATTTCGTTGGTTTCATTGGGCTCATGGAGCCAGTGAGAGTCATTGGAGTTGATAAGTTGATAACTGCGTGGATGTCATGGAGTTTTTGGAATTCATGCAGTTCATTGGCAATTGTTCATTGGCGTTAATGAGGCTCGTTGAGTTCATGAGGCTTGGACTGATTAGTTGATGACTCCATGGATTAAAGATTTATGGAATTCATGCAGATCATTGACCTTCAACGACCTTCAATGACCTTCAATGACCTTTATTGGCCTTCATCGACCTTTATTGGCCTTCATTGACCTTTATTGACCTTCATTGACCTTCATTGACATTGACCTTCATTGACATTGACCTTCATTGACATTGACCTTCATTGACATTGACCTTCATTGACATTGACCTTCATTGACATTGACCTTCATTGACATTGACCTTCATTGACATTGACCTTCATTGACATTGACCTTCATTGACATTGACCTTCATTGATGCTGACGTTCATTAATGTTGAAATGCGTGTTGCCGTTGATGGAAGTACATTGATGATGAGTTGACGCTTTTAAAGTTCACTGGAGCCCATTGAGGTGAGAGTTGCACTGATTGGCATGTTCAAGTTACAAACTAACACTGGTAGCATGTCTTCGCTGGACGAAGGACTGCTCTCCGGACAAGCCCTCGAAACCCGAGGAAACCTCCTGGCAACCCTCTCCCACCAGCGCGACGAAGAACTGTCCAACCTGCGCAGCGCCAAAGCTCACGCCCGGTCGGTCACGTACGCCACAAAATACTCCGATCTGGCCCCCATTGACTGGTCCGCAGAACGCCGCAAAGAGCTCGTGCGAAGACATTTTTTAGAGTCCTCCCCCGGTATCCTCGCCAGACTGTACGCTTTGTACGACAGCTCGCAGCAATGGATCGTTTTGGCCGTTACCGGAATTGCCATCGGCATCACCGCCGCAGCAATTGACGTTGTCTCCCAGTGGCTCTCTACCATCCGCTTTGGCCACTGCAAAACAGGCTTCTACCTGAGCCGCGACTTTTGCTGCCTCGGCGTCGACTTCACCGACGAGTGCCCCAACTGGGTCAACTGGGCCGACCTCTTCAATAGCTCGGCGGGCGGATACATGTTTGCGTACTTTGTGTGCGCCCTGCTGGCCGTTTTGTTTGCCCTCGCCGCCAGCATTGCAGTGGTGAAAATTGCCCCATATTCACAGCTCAGCGGTATGCCCGAAATCAAGACCGTGCTCGGCGGATTCGTCTTGCGACGCTTCCTCGGGCTCAAAACCTTCCTCGTAAAATCGGTCGGCCTCTGTCTAGTGGTCGGCGCAGGCATCTGGGTCGGTAAAGAGGGCCCTCTTGTCCACCTCGCTTGCTGCTGTGCCAGCGTGGCCATGAGAGCGTTCCCCCCGCTTCGCTCCAACGAAGCCCGTAAACGAGACATGTTCACCGCCGCTGCTGCCGCCGGAATCTCCTGTGCCTTTGCCGCCCCCATTGGCGGCGTCATTTTCACCCTCGAACAAATGTCCTACTATGGAAGCGAGCGCGTCATGTGGCAGAGCTTCGTTTGCGCAATGGTTGCCGCGGTGACCTTGCAGACAATTAACCCGTTCAAATCTGGTAAGCTCGTTTTTTTCCAGGTGGCGTTCGAGAGCAATTGGCACAAGTTCGAGCTTATCCCGTTTGCCTTCATTGGCGCCTGCGGCGGTGCTTATGGCGCAGCCATGATCAAGCTTAATGCCAAAATCGTCCGATGGCGAAAATCCGTCCCGTGGATCGCAGAGAACCCTATTCTCGAGGTCGGCGCTGTAACCCTGATAACAGTCATTGTCTCCTTCCCGAGCATTTACATGAGCCTCCAGTCCTCCGTACTCCTCTCTTATTTATTCAAGGAATGCACGTCAGATAACCCGACCGATATCTGCGACGTGAGCCATTGGTTTCTTAACCTTGTGTCTCTACTTATTGCTTCCTCTTTCGGCTTCTTCCTGACCTCATATTCCTTTGGTATGAAGATCCCGGCCGGGATTCTCATGCCCTCCATGTTGGCAGGTGCGTTGGGCGGGAGAGCAGTAGGTCTTATTATGCAGGCCTACCACTCGAGCTTCCCAGAGGCGTTCATATTTGCAAAGTGCACTCCTGGCGGAGCTTGTATCACCCCTGGAATGTATGCGCTGGTTGGTGCAGCCGCTGCCCTTACTGGAGTTACTCGACTAACAGTTTCTACTGTGGTAATCATGTTTGAGCTCACAGGCGCCTTGGGTTATGTCATCCCCATTATGGTGGCCACAATGGTCTCGAAATGGGTCGGAGACTCATTCGGCAAGACTGGCATATACGAGAGCTGGGTAAAACTGAGGAACTACCCACTTCTTAACAGCCTTAATGATTTGCCTGTACCTAACATTCCCATTGAACCACTCATGGTCAAGGCCATTGACTGCGTCGAAGACGGCTCAACGGTTGTTACTCTCAAGGAACTGCTTAGGCATAACCACGAGGGGTACCCAGTCATCAAGTCTAACGAGGACCCTATATTATGCGGCTACATTACCAGAGCCAAATTGATAGATGCGATTCGTGATAACGACGAGGACGAAGCAATTGTCCACGCCAGTGCTTTTTCGCGGTCGTCCAATAATGAAGCCAATCAGGACGAACCGGGGAATAGCAGCACTTTAGATCTCACCCCGTGGATGGAGTTGACGCCAGTGACAGCCCCTTCCAGCTCGACTTTCCACCACTGTTTATATATGGTCCAAAATCTTGGCCTGAGGTATCTGTTACTGACCACTAAAGGACGCCTCAGAGGGCTGATGACCAAGAAGGATTTCTGGCGACTGCTAACCTCTGATGAGCTCGGCTATCAGGAAGAGAACTTTAACATCCATAGACGCGAAAGTGCTTGACCCGCCCAATAGAAAATACGAATTCCTGTAGGGCTTCAAACGGGATCGTCATCATATGCATTGAAACTTTTTATAGTCAAAAATATGTACACTAGTTCGTGCCTTTCCAGGCTCTATTAATCTTCTCAATCATTTGGTCCATCTGGAGACCCTTGTCTACTTGATCCCGCAGCTGTTTAATAATGCCGTGCGCTGGAGTAGGGGAGTATATTGCTCCAATCATGTCAGTAAATGCCTCCATTACCGGAGTTGGTTTAATGTGAACGCCTTCCTCTTTCAGAGATCGTAAAAACCCAGCCACGACCCAAGGATATTTTGGATTCAGTTTGTAGCCAATCAATACAATGCGGTACATTGCAGCATTGTCAAATACCACCTGAGGGCCATTATTAGCCTTGGCCCAGCTAACAAGATACCAAATGAGTCTGGTGAATGCAGGGTAGTCCATATCCTTGAGCGTTTCCAAACGATTGAAAAACCGCGAGATGTACAACGGATCCAAAGCGTAACCGTGCTTTCTAATCTTGTCCATTTCGTGGTAAAACTCGTCCCATGAATACGCATCATACTGCTTGGGGAGAAGTCGCTTTATCGTCTGAAGAGGACGGCTAATATTCTTCGCCTCTAATGTCGTGTCTCTACGCCCGCGTGAAATAAACCCCGTTGCATATGCAAGAAGCGCACCTTTCTGAACGGGAACACCCTTTTCCAGCATAGTGTCGAGAACGACCTGCGCGCTCGGAATCCTATCACTTCGACTGAGGACAGTAAGACACATGTTCCAAGTCTGAGGAGTGTCGGTACCATCTTCAACACACTTGTCGTGGAACTTTGAAGCGGGAAGATTGAGTCCCAGAGACTTGAGAGCATGCATGTACGCGTTGACGACTTTGGGGAAATTTCCGATTCCTGAATCGAGCTTCTTGAGCCGCTGGAGAAGCGCTTCACCTTGCCGTGGGTTCTCCCGTGATACGAGATAAATGTGATGAGCGAAAACTTTGGGTGGGATTCGTGTGTTAGTTTCAATCAGGGTTTTCATGGTATCTTCGAAATGCTTGATCTTTTTGGTCCTGCAGGCTAGCTCGACTAGCGCAGTCCCTTGGATATTGTAACCCTTGAGGTTTATATATCTCTGGAGTCCGACTAAAGGTACAGTTGTGAAATTCCGGATAACAACTTGCCAGAACTTGTCCCAGAATGATGCAGATAGACGCCGTGACTCCAGTGTTTCAACTAGTGGGTCGAGATCTCTGATTTTTGTTTTTCTTCGTCCAATAGGCTTCAATAACTGATCCAAGGTAGCAATTGAAATATCTTCCCTCGACTTTTTGACCATTCGTGTGAGCGACTCAAGAAGCTTCTCCGCTATCACATTGGACTCGTACACACTCTGCATGCCCAAGATCTGCTCCAAAGCATGTAGTGAATCTCTTGTGGCAGGATATACCCCAAGCTTGAAAAATTCCATAACCAGTGGCATGACATCGTTCGCTTCAACTTGCATCTCAATCCACCAAGGGAAGAGAACATCCGCTAAGCCTTGGAGAGAGGCAGGGTTATATGTCGGTAGCAGCCGAATAATCTTGTCCAGTCCTTCCTTACCGTTCATGGACCCCATTTTAAAAATAGCCGCAAAAGGTTCGCTAGAGCAATCCACCTCCGGAGAGTAGGCTGACTTCTGGAACTCCATGATCTCGCTCACAGGATTATTCCTCATCAGCATGTCGATCATAATGTGGGAGTAAACGGTGGGGTAGAGTTCGTAAGATTTTGCCTCCTTGACCTTTTTAATAACTGAGCATCTTGCTTCATGAGACTGGACATTAGTGCTAAGAATCTGGGGAATCAGGTCAACGTTATTTGATTGTATATCGTTGAGAATAGACTCCACCCGTCCATCAGACATCCATCTTCGAGCATCTCTGAAGTGTAATCTCCTGCGGGAGTGACGGTAGTAATAGGAGGCTACCCTTGTTAGCCTGCTATATCTCCATGTCATATATGTCGCTTTATCTTCGAGATCGGCTACCGGTTTGGATATTTTTTCGAATATGCGCGCTCGTTTAAATGGGGTATATTAACGTTAAATATACGAATTTTTTCATCCGCGGCCAGCCGGGCCCCATTTTAACTATGTCTGGTCACGGCTCTATGACCAGGGAGCTGTGAGGGTTTGTCTTAACTATATTTTGGAAAATAATATGAATATTTTCTCCTTCATTTGAACAGATATTAATAAAGTAGTAGCAGCGTTAAATAGAACTTGTCATGGATAATCTATTACAATCTCTTTTCTATAAGAAAGAGCGACTAAGATGCTGAAAATATTCCCACTTTACCGGAGACCCTTAATTTGAACCGCCGAGTCGGACGCTTCATCTTGCACATATATAGGGGGTACTACGGTACACAATGCCTGCGGTACCCTATATATTGATCTCCGCATTTGCACAAGATTTACGCTGGCTGCATCCTTACCGTCCTGAACTTCAGCATATCACCCGACACTGTTACAATCCGGTGTGAATCCCAATTTCGGCGACTTTGTAATGCTTCGTTTAAATTTGCGGCGGAGGTAACCTTCGCCCGTGGTCGGAAAAACATGCTGGTGGTGTGTCTTGCCCTCTTTTAATGCTATACACTCCGGAGAGTAATGGACTACTGGAAACGAAGTATGATAAACATAACCTGCGGTATTCTTTTAAACTCTCCAAGGGAGCACTGAGTGTTTTGGCAAGCGGCCAACGGTTTCGTATAATTTCTTTTTTACCCCACGGAGAGTAACCTCATTTTACTGACACAACCTAGCCTTACCTCCGCCGCAATACAAGTAGGTAACGATACTCACGCGCACTTCTCAACCACGTCAACGGCAAAGGAGGAATGTTCGGCGTTCTCACGCGTGGGTCGCATGGCACTGTAGCCAGCACCGGTAGTTTCGGACTCATAGAACTGCCGTACTTTAACGTGAAAGAAAAAGCGGTACCAACTGATGCCATACTGTTAGCCGAGTTTCAAAAAAGTTTCAAACATGAGAGTTAGCCTCCACAGGTATTGCATTCTATGGAACCCTCATAAATTATTCATTCATGCATATGCGGCATAACCACGGCATCCATCTTCACCAGGACGTCCAGAATGTAACTACAAGTAGTATAGTTGCCCTATTATCGATATTTATTCTTCGCCCCTCGTATTCATGGGTCATGACTTCATGCCCTGAAGTTTTTGCCACGAAGCCACAGAACTTGATTACCATAAAGATTTCTACCAGGTACTGCTCTATCGGTACAAATTCCTACATGCAGATACTGCTGCTTCATGCAATGGCGTCGCATATACGATCCTCATTTCAAAGTACCGGTAATCATCATTTAAATGCCATATTCCCGCTCCTTTTGTGGTTCTTCCTTCAGCTGCCCTTGCTGGAAAAGTTCGTTCGCCTTTGCAATGACCACAGTATCTGACATCTTAAATCAATATGTGCCCCTCGGAGTCACCTATGACGAAAGTGAGTACACAGTTCCGTTGGGAAAATTTGGATTTAAGGAGCAAGTTTTAGGGGCTTTTATTAATGAGCTGCCTGAAGACCTGCGGACAGATTTTGATACGGCAGTTCAGAATTTGATACATCTGGATAAGTTGGCGGCAGCACAATTGGCAAGTGGATATCCTTCCCTCGCGATGGATAGAGCAGCTGATGTGTTTGCAAAACATATCGCTCATCCTGTGGACATTGTACTCATGGCATATGTAACTCTGAACTATCCTAACTGGGTCTTCAGAGGTATGACTGAATGCCCGGGTTACAAGTGGGTTCTCATCTATAACGACAAAGAGTTCATTGTGTCTATTGCTAAGCTTATGCGACCGGGAGCATTTGATTGGAAGCAATTTGAACATGCTGCCTGTACGCCTGAGGAATTTGAGCGCAAGTTCGACGAGGCTAAGGAAATGTGTTCCAGGACCTTACTTCGCGGGAACGCAAGAAGGGTTTCTTATCAATTGAGTAAGTATTCGTTTTACTCCAAGGGCCTTATTTTGTTCGATTTCAAAACATGTACCTTGTTCGACCTCTACCAACGGGATGGAGATCCAAAAGGTGTTGTCCGAGGCACATTCCAAACGGATCCTCCCACTAGAACTCGTCCAGCTCGAGACGGTGAAAATCCATTACCGCTATCCCAGATACAATTGATGATTCGATTTCTCATTCGGATGGTGGACCGAATAGTTAGAGAACAAACATGAGCTCGAAGATTAGACGGATCTATCCAAACGAAAGGAGTCTTCGAGCCCCAGCTGCAGTAGCGCACTTTATTCGCCAAACAGAAGACTGACCTGATACCACAGTTTTTTTCTCTCTTATCATCTATATCTACTTTGATACAAATCTCAGCTTCCCGTATAGTGCCCTGTGGTGTTCAGATGTGGAATGAATTCTGTGTCTATGCCTTAGATGAGGTGCATACCAATCCCCTCGGGAGGCGTCCCTGATTGGTATTGCTTGTACTTTTCTGTTGTAACAGATCAGTCACATCTGGTACGGCGTGTCACCTCTAAGTCCTAAACGTCAGCGCAGTCTTTCAATTGCTCTCATCTCGATTCTGTCACCTGGTCAACCTCTTTTTCTTTTTTTTGTTTGTCTGTTTGTTCTGCGTAACCGTTCTCTCGCTCATTATACCATATGATTACCGGTACCAGGTACGTTATTGTCCAAAATACGGAATACCACCCACAATCATTTAGTAGCGGTGCAATGGTCTATCAGCAATTGCCTGGCTTGGGCAATATCCACCCGGTATATAAAGACTTTGTAAAACGGCGTGGGCGTGTACGTATGTTTCGTAATCCATGGCCTCTCTCTCTCTAACTGATCCCACTCGATCGAACACGGCGCCTTGTCAAGCAGAGGTTCGTACTTGGTATCAGGAATCATTAACTCAAGACAGGAAAGTTTGGGACAGCTGTGCAAGCATTCAGAGATGAACGACTCACAAAACAAATCAGGATCGGGGGATTCTCGGATGCCCCACATCTCTAGTCTCAGGTAATTCAAGTTTGGAAGATCCACCACAAAGCTGTAATGCGATGGTCGGGTCTCAAGCACCTTCATTGATAATCTCAATTGCTTCAATCCAAGAACCGCATGTGCAATGCTACTGAAACTGAAATCACAGTCTGCCTCCGAAGGGACTTCGATAGCAAGGTATTCCAAAGAACCCTCAACTTGTAGAACGGCATTTACAAGCGGACTAGACTCGGGTATTAATCCGTCAAAGGTCATTGACTTGAGCCCAGTCGCGTTAGTAAGGTCTAAACATTCGAAAAGAGAAATGCCACCAATATCAATATCATGGTCTTGTTCAACATGAAGATACTCCACCCCCGCTGGTACCACCAGTTTGGTGATGTGTTGGATTGCGCCTCTGATTTTTCGATACTCGTTCCGGAGATGGAGAATCCTGACAGTGTCTGGAACCCTCACAGGCCAATCTATGGTGGCAGACTTAATTTCTAACAAGAGAGTTGTCAAATGGTCGGATATGGTCGGCAGCTCGGGGTATAGAAGAGACTCTCCGTTTAGTTTTAGCTGTTGTAAATGCGGACACGTATCCTGGTATCGGAGGTGTAATTTCGTTATTTTCATCCCATGTACCTCAATGAGTTGCTTACCCATATCATAATGGTCAAATTCACGCGTATCTAAACAAAACTCTACAGTGGGCTTCCACTGATCCAGCATCCGTTGGTATTCTTCACGCCATCTTCTGCAGGAGTAACAGGTGAGTTCTATGTACACTGTTCTCAAATTGGTAAACAGACGGGCCATCGCTTCGTATGGTTGGTTTTCAAAAATAAACCAATCATCCTTGTCATCAAAAATATAGAGCTTTTTCGTGAGTGCAAGCGCGGTTTGAAATTGCTTGATTTCGGAAAGACACAAAAGCATTCGATATCCTATGCCACTCACACGTGGAGAAAATGGAGTAAAATATATCATGCCAAATTTGTCGACATAGTTGTCCAAGTTGCACGTATTACTGTACCCCACGCGGACATTTTCCCAGATCTTTGGTCGACAAAAGGCGTCCCACGACCTTGACGCCAGTCTCATTTTTTTCAAATCTGTGATACTTAGGAGTTGTAGTATGTGGTCGCAGACCTCGACAGGGAGCTCATCGATGTGTACTGCCATTTTATGACCTGGATGTTGTAATATTACCTGTTACACGTGTACAGTTACCGTAATAGAGTGGGTCTCTAAGGGGGTTTTATTTTGATGAGCTTCAAAAAGGCTCAACAAACTTAAACTGCGGTACCGGTTTTTATGTGCAAGATTAATATATCCAGCACTGGAGATCTAGCTAGGCTGTTAATATGGTACGTACTACATGTGCTCAGGGTAATGATTATCCTTTGGTGGTTTCCTGGTCAATGGTTGTCGTGAGTTTACAGTCAATTTACATTCGTTCCAATGTTGGTAGACCGGCGTAGCGCCGACAATTAAATTAGCCTTATCAAGCAGCAAGCCGGTATAACTTGGCTGATTAAGTAGCAATTGACGAGTAGTCGAAGATAAACAGCCTATTACAAATGCTGTAGCCTACGGTAATACGGCAATTTCATCCTTGCCTATGGAGTGGACAAAAACACCTCGCAAAGAGCACAAGTCACACTCACCCTCGTATTGCTCAGCATTATTAATCTGATGGCACATAGGGATCACGAATTCGCCGTAGGATTAAATTGGCTTATGTCGACAACTGCGCGTTTGTTGTGGGTGAGACAATAATTAAGTGAATCAAGTCCGGCGGCATGGAAAAAAGCGGGCCTATAATGCGTATCCGATGCACCACGACCACTTGCTCTTCTGCGATTACTGTAGCATGGGGCGAGTGTAAAGCAAACTAGCGTACCCTACAGTCCAGCCAATCCGTTCGTTTCTTAAATGTCAAGCTCAAAACGCTATTCCATCGATGACCCGGGCTCTGAGGAGGAGGAAGACCTGATATCCAGCAGCGGTCAGCCCGTTTCTCAGCGCGACCGGGACCTGCTACGCGCAGATGATGAGGCACTGGAGCACCTGAGCCACAAGCAGGGGCCCAAAAACTCTGCATTTAAAGGTGTCAAGAAATTCCTGCCCAAGAAGAAGGTTAAATTTGACTACCAGCCGTTGGAGGAAGAGGATGAGCACCGTAAATCTTCCTCGGCAGGCTCTTCTCGACCTGGCAAGTCGCGGGAACCAATCGAACCCATGTCCTATAGAGAGTCGGACGAGTTTGATTCCGAGTCCGACCTCGAAATTGACCTCGAGACTCCCATGCGGAGGAGACGGAAGAACAAGCCGTTCATGCGCAAAATGCATATCCTGCTCTTCGCGGTACTAATTCTGGGCGGTCTGCTCTTCTTCTCCAACATATTGAGCCCTCTGACGAGCGATCGCAGCGGTTCCGGCAACCGCAAGACCCGGCCCATTACAAAGAAAGTGCTGAGTAACGGCACCCATGACTTCTATCCGACGACCATTGTCGTTTCGCTGGACGGATTCCACCCGCACTATATTAACGAGGAATTGACCCCGGCTTTGCATGAACTATACACTAAGCGGACCGCGGCCCCGTATATGGTGCCCTCTTTCCCGACGTCCACGTTCCCCAACCACTGGACGCTGGTTACGGGGCTGCGTCCCGTTAACCACGGAATTGTAGGCAACACGTTCTTCGATCCCAAGAGGAAGAAGCAGTTCTTCAACACCAAGCCGGGGCAGAGCCTCGACCCATACTGGTGGGGGGGAGAACCTATTTGGCAGACTGCGGCCTTCCAGGGGGTCTCTACGGCCGTGCATATGTGGCCGGGAAGCGAGGTAAAGTGGAAGAAGGGGGCTCCGATAGAGGTGGACCGATATAACGCGACCGAGTTGCTTTCCGCCAAAGGTGACAAGGTACTCGGGTGGCTCGACAGAGACATTGAGTCCCGGCCAGAACTCGTTCTCACTTACGCGCCAACAGTGGACTCCGTTGGCCACCGATTCGGCATTGCCGGTGAGGATTTGAAGGATGCTTTAATCAGCGTTGACGGCCTTATTGGCCAGATCCGGGGCGGACTCAAGGATAGAAACCTCAGCAGCATTGTGAACCTGGTAGTGGTTTCAGATCATGGCATGGCCCCTACTTCTAATGAGCGGCTAGTGTTCCTCGACGACTTGGTTGACATGACGGAGATTGCCCATGTAGATGGATGGCCACTTATGGGCCTCCGGCCAGACCAGTCCAAGACTACCGCCAAGGCGCTTTATGATACCCTCAAGAGCCAGGAGCCTGATAACGGTTCTTGGAAGGTTTACCGACGAGAGTCCATGCCAAAGGAATGGGACTTTGGTGTCGGAGGCGAATACTCTGACAGGCTGGCCGAGGTATGGGTAGTCCCATCAGTGGGCTGGTCTATCACAACCCATGAGCAGATGAAGAAGCTCGATGGCAAGTACAAGCCTCACGGTGTTCATGGCTATAACAACACAGAGGTTCTCATGCGTGCTTTGTTCGTTGCCGAGGGTGAGTATTTTGAGTCTAAGGGCGCTCGCAATGTATACAAGCCGTTTCCGAATACTGGCTTGTACAACGTTCTTTGCGATACGCTCCATATAGAGCCTGCGTACAACGACGGACCCGATGTATCTGAGGTACTCACCCCGCTTCCAGAAAGCTGGCAGGATTCTGTGCGATATCCTGGTGTCAACTTTGAAACGGAAGTCTTGTCGATAAACTCTACGTACGAGGATTTGTTCGGCAAAGGTGAACCGATGGAGATTACCTATGTCCCCGAGTCGGGTGCAGGCACTTACAACGACACTTCGAAGCCGAATACTGGTGGTGATGGCCGTGACAGTGAGGCCAATTTGGATAGTATTCTGGAAGACATCAAAAGCGGCATTTCAGATGCATATGCGTCTGCCAAAGATTGGATTAAGGGGAAACTAGGTAGTGATTAGCAATTTTTAGACCTTAGCAATGTTATTTAAGTACAAAATGTTCTGCTTTCTCATTCCACCTATAATTCACCTCGCCAATTGCTCTCGTATATGGGGACTGAATTTTATCAAGAATATTTTTTGTTACAATGAGTACAGATGATAAGATGGGAATATATAAATATGCAGCTGTAGAGCGACTACATGGCCTTACAACTTTGACTTGGGCTTTGTGCTTGCCATCCAGCCAAATTCGAGCTTCTTATCCTTGCCGCTATCAATGATGACATTGATCACCGCAACACGATTATTCTTTACAGCCTTCTCCGTCGCCGCTTTGACTTCATCAAGATTCGTTGCAAGATACCCCTCGGCACCGAGCGACTCCGCCATAATATGGTATGCCGTATCTAATTGCAATGCAGTCGAAGGAAGCGGCTTACCGCTTTCATATGCAGAAGGATCAACACCGTGATATACCCCACTGTTGTTCATAACGTATACGATCAGTGGTAGCTTGGATCGGACGGCAGTCTCAACCTCCATCCCACTGAAGCCGAAAGCTGAGTCTCCCTCGATGGCTACGACCAAATCCTTCGGTTGGGCCACTTTAGCAGCAATAGCGTACCCCAAGCCAACGCCCATTGTCGCGTTTGTCCCAGCGTCTAGTCTGTTTCGAGGCGAATTGAGTGGGAACGAGCTTCGCGAGATATCCATAGTATTGGCGCCTTCAGACACGTAGACGATATTCCGCCCACCAGAAACCGTATCAAGAGTATCCCTGATGGCCTTGTACACTTGCTGATACTTTGGTGGGTTAACTGAGGTATCCGACTCCACTGCCGCGGCCTTAGCAATGTTCTTTGCCTTGACTGAAGAAATCGCATTGAGAACCGGTGGGGACACCCAGTTGACGGCCTTGACGGCAGAGAGAAGCTGCGCTACGACAAGATTGATATCTCCGGCAATTCCAAGTTTGGCAGAACCGGCATTGTTGCCCAGTTCCTCAGCCGAGCTGTCTACCTGGATGATCTTGACATCCTCACGGAACTTTGGAGCGTCACCATAGTGGAGGATCCAATTTAGTCTTGCGCCTAGAAGAAGAATAACGTCAGCATTCTTGAGAGCCGCAGATCTAGCCGCAGATACGTTAAGCTCATCATCGTCGGGGATCACACCCTTGCCCATTGGGGTTGGCAAGAAAGGAAGCTTAGTGGTGCCATGGAACTCACGAATGACATTCTCAGCCTGGGCATAGGCAGCTCCTTTACCGACAATCAACAGAGGGCTCTTGGCAGAAGACAAAGCTTCAATGGCTTGGGCAATTCGAGCAGGGTCTCCCATCGTCTTGGGTGCCAGTCCTGGGTTAGAAATCTTTTCGGTAGCCTCCACATTCTTGGCCTGGATGAGATCCGCCGGCAGATCCACATAGGTAGCGCCTGGCTTACCAAAGTAAGCTGTTCTGTAGGCCTTCTCTACGTAGTAAGGCACAGAACCGGCTGAAGCCGGCTGGACAGATAGCTTGGTGTATGGTTGGAGTGCGGCTACTTGGTTGAGCTCCTGGAAGGCGCCTTTAGATCTCTGGTGGGTTTCCGAGGATCCAGCGAGTAGTAGCAGCGGGAACCGGTTAGCCTGGGCATTCTCAACGCCGGAAAGAGCGTGAATAACTCCAGGGCCGCCGACTACAAGGGCTACACCGGGTTTACCAGTCAAAAACCCATAAATAGAAGCTGCGTATGTCGCAGCCTGTTCGTTTCTGAACGAAACAAAGTTAATACCCCGGGCGATGATAGCCTCGGCAACCTCGATAACGGGGATTCCTACGATACCAAACACATGCTCGACTCCCAGGTCCACAAGGCTCTGGGCAATCAGTTCAGAGCCGGAGTATCCTTGGTTTGCCATCGTTTAGAAATTTTTCTGGGTTCTTCAATATTTGATGCCTTTAAGGCGAAGATCAGCCTGGGCTTATATATAATCCCTTGAATTTGGCCGTACGGCTGTTTTTTGCTGTGGGGGATGTCCGAGGTCGAAATGCACCCGCGGGGACTCGAACTCCGATCTGACTGACCTGTCCCTATTCGTTGTTACAAATACAGGGGAGAACTCGTTCAAAGCAGCGGGAAGACGCAGATTTGAGACGGAACTATCGGTCTCCAGCAATTCTTTGAAAGGGCCCTGTCGTTTATTGATTTATTCTGATCTTGAAGGCGATTTTCTGGCTCTTGTGCTTAAAATGACGAATTTTTGGCGTGTCATTCTCCTCATTCTCGCAGCCGCACAACTAGCCCTGGGTAATACGGAACAAGTGCGGTTCAAGTGGGATCGGCGTGCGGCTCAAGACAAGTCAGAGGACTTGGCGACATTAGACGCTTCTGCTTCGGATGCACGGATCGAAATCACGCTCACGCCCGAGTCATACCTGGACCGCATAACCAGAAGAGTCAAAGTAATCAATGGCGTAGAAGGACAGATGTACGAGGTGCGGGTTTGCTGGCCTGCGTCCCATCCTGGTGACTTCAAGGTGGAATATGAAGAGGAGGGGTATGTCAAGATTGCATTCAGCAGCGACATTTATTCGCATATTCCTGAGGTGATGAATGGACCGAGGAGCGTTCCAATGGACATTATTTTGAACAAGGTGGTCGCGGATGCGCTGCCCTCTGACATTGTGGGTCCCATTGGGTTGGTAGTGGTTGCGCTTCTGGCTGGTCATTTTATTTCAAAGTACATTGTGGGTAAGCTGTAGCTACTTTAATTTATATTTTTGTACCTACAGTAATAGCTCTGGTACGAATTTGTTCATTCCGGTTATGGTCTTCCTGGATTGAAAGAGGCTAAATCAACTTTAGCCATCAAGGCAAATATTGAATTCTAGACGTGGGTAGCACAGTATCCTTGTCGTCCCTTTTTGCCAGATCTATCGGGCCAGTCGGGTAGCCTGCCCAGCCAGAGCGGGTTCCAGAGGCATATTTGAATTTTGCGTCACTAGCGGTGTGAACCTGGACAGACTCAGCGAATTTCGTATTGGAGTATCCAGAGGCCTTGCGAGCATGTGGAATGCTATTCTTGATCACCTCAATATTGGATTTGGACACTCCAAATTTAGTTCTGGCTAGTGCAATCTCCTTACTTTCTAGGTCGTAGACAACATATGCACCACGTAGGAAAGTATCACCAAGGATATAGTCATCGGCACCCTCTACCCCAACCACACATGCTGCTTGGCCATCAGTGAACGTGACAATGTCATTATTTTGATCAACCAACGGGACAAGAAGCTGACTGAGGGGAATTTTGACCTTGGCTCCATTGAAGTCAAAGGTCAAAGCAGCTTTCGTTTCACCATTGCTGCAAGGTGCAAGGTAGCGGTCAAACCCGTCGTCGTATTGTGCCCCCAAAGACTCGCCAATAGCCGTAAAAACGTCATTTGGTAGGCCACAAAATGATGTCCCTGAGTCAAGCAGTACCGGAATGTTAGACTTCATGACATACGAACTATGTCCATCGATGTCAGTGATCCGAATATCACTCAGCATGACAGTAAATTTTACCGGCTTGTTGGCCTCTTTGAGGGTATTAACCATAGGTACAGTGGCTAGAGTACCTTCGTATTTTTCGTGGTCAACTCCACCAAAAAGAATATTGCCTTGCTTGGCTTCGAGATCGTTGAGCCACAGGGAATAAGCCACTCTTTCGATGTGTCCATCCTCCTTGAGGAGCATTGGTATGTTGGAGTAGGTATACCCTTTCCCTGGCTCTCCAATCATGATGTCGCTGGTTGATTCGAAATCGGCAAACCCCACGCCAAACACACTTTGAGATGAATTGGAATCGAAGGCAACGGCGACTGATGCTTTATCAATAGTCACAGAACCGAATTTGACCTTGTCCGTTCCCCATTTCCCTTCGGCGTATGTGCCATCCACATATCCCAGATAGAAAGAGGTATCGTTCATGTGGAACGTCT
Source organism: Blastobotrys illinoisensis (assembly GCA_030558835.1). Lineage (NCBI taxonomy): Eukaryota > Fungi > Ascomycota > Dipodascomycetes > Dipodascales > Trichomonascaceae > Blastobotrys > Blastobotrys illinoisensis. The sequence continues at coordinate 42,080 of JAKTQJ010000036.1, read as the reverse complement.
TTGATTTCTTGTGGTCAAATGTCCCTGAATCGCCGCAGTTAATTTCTGTATCGCAGTGCTTGTCAGTGGATGCGTGCACCCATAGGTCGCTAGACCCAGTATCTAACAGGCAGTGAATTTTTTGTGGAGGAGTTCCAACCTCCAGATCAATGGCGTACCACATGAATCGGTTTGGCAGGCTCACTTCCGCATCACCAGAACGCTTGGTGAAGCGTGGGTGCCAGTCTGAATCTATACCCTGGATATCGAATTGGACAGCTCCTTTAGGAATGTGCGTATTGCCCAGAATGTTCTTTGCAGTTGCACCAGCAGCGCACAATGCGGCTAGAGCAGCTTTTCCAAGGTTCTTCTTCATTTTCATTCCTTGGTTTCGTGGATCTCCTCGTAAACACAGGGTTTGTCTGTCGATTTAAATGAGCCGTTACTCCACGGCACTGGCTATATGATCCATCAATCTACGGCATTGGTACACATAATGCGATGATTCAATTCCTTTATTTCGAGATCTACATTTTAATTACCGAAGTGGTATCGCCAGTCTATTCGATGATCCATCTATCCACGGCACTGCAGTAATGAGGCGATTCCTTTCCTTTTAAATTACGTAGTTTAAATCGATCACGAATAGGTATGTTTCGGCAAAGTGCATATAGCTCTTACCCAGTTTAGCACGTTTGGGCGTCCAAATCTACGTGTATAGGAAAGTCGTACACAATAATTTACCTTCGGAAATATCGAGCAAGTAGAAATATGGCATATAAAGTCTCAAACCACTAAATTTATGCTCTTCTCATCCAAGGCGTTGTCGATTGATCAGCATCGGCTCGGGCGAATCCCGCGTTCCGCTGAAAATTGGAGTCTTCCCGGACCCTCCGGCGGTGCTGCCTGACGCCAAACTGGACTTCGAGCTATAGAAAATAGTTGCAAGTCTAATAGATGTCTCTATATTAGCGATAAGTACAGGGGGCTGTTCAATGTAATGCTTAACCGCTCCACAGTAGTACAAGGCAGAGATGCTCGACTTCATTTAACATGGATGCATGATAGACTTTCCATTTAAGTACAAATAGCCTTCGGTTCTATTACATCATATAATTGGACGGTTCAAAGGTCTTTTGACACTCGCTGAGAGATTCAATAATGTCAAAGGTCGTTGTCGGTATTTGGAACGCCGGATGTCTCACATTGCGTGTCACTTGTCGTGGAGCTCTTATCCGGGGGAGCTTCTTCGGCTACTGCATCCTCGATGAGCCAGGTACCAGTCGCCTTTTTTTCTGGCTCCTCATTAGGCTGTTCGGTAGATCTCTTATGGTTGTGATCTTTGGGTTTGCGCGTCTTTTTCTTCTTCTCCTCAACAAGGTCTAAAACTATAACGCCTACGCCAGCTATAACCACAAGCGCAACCCAGAAAATCTTCTCCAGGAAGTCCAAATGGATATGGAAATGTATATGTATGTCTTTTGGCACTTCCAGATGCACTCCGCCTTCCATCCTCGCCTAGGTTTTCAGTTTGTAGTGTCCAATAGGGACCAAAGAAGCTCCCATTTCTGATGCAACTCTGTTCATTCATCAGCCGCACTGTAAACACTTGTACCTGTATGGTGCATTAACATCTACGGCATTGCGTTGTACTTGAGCTGCCATTGCACTACTGTACTACACTGTACTGTATAAGTACTTCTACATACGCAGTATCGCCTCTTCTCTGTACGACATATCCCCAAGGGTCATTATATTTTAGGGTCATGGGCTTTGGCGCGCGTCAGCCACTTCTGAGGGCACGCTTGATCGAATCTTTTTGAATACCACAGCGGGAAGATTTACTGGAAGCACTGGGGATTTAGCCCTTTAACGCTACAATTCTTTAATCCACACTTTTCTGTGCTAGCATCATCCTACACCTTCGTAATATCAATTTGGATACGTAATTGAACGCCTTCTATGTCGGAGTGAGGCAAGCGCGGCCTTACGGGGACGGTTCCTACCGGAACGGCGGTCAAGTGCGGCTGAGAAGAGACTTCGAGATAAATGAAGAACAACTGATAGAAATGAATTGAAGAATTAATAGAATAATACGACTTAAACAAGGACGTTCAAGTTTCCTTCAATAACACGCAAGTGCTGTTGAAGGAAAGAACGCGGCGGTCATTTATATAGACCGGGCCCTCACAGATCCCGAGGGAGTCACGTGACAATACCCCCCTCCAGGCGTTTACCGAGAGGCAGAAGTGCCTAACTGTAACGCCGAGGAAGATCGAAGCGGGACGAGATCGGGATGATTACTTCAGAATTCGTCGAGGAGGACCGAACAGGTTCTGGGGTGCTCAATTGGCGGGTATTAGTGCTCAATTGGGGCACGGATGAAGGAGATAATCAATTGCCGAAGTTCAGAATGGCTAACCCAATTGGGTCAATGATGGGACTAGGGGACTCATTTGGAAAATGAGACGAAGGCCTAGCCGGATCAGGGGACTTAGACGGCACCCAAGGCGGCGCCCTTTCGGGACCTTGGGATCTAAGACGGCCGAGTTGTGCCAATGGGGCTGTTAAGCGGTACCCAAGGCTCTCGGGAAAAGTGAAATGGGACTAGGTGACTCACTTGGAAGTGAGACGAAGGCCTAGCCCGGTCAGGGGACTTAGACGGCACCCAAGGCGGCGCCCTTTCGGGACCTTGGGATCTAAGACGGCCGAGTTGTGCCAATGGGGCTGTTAAGCGGTACCCAAGGCTCTCGGGAAAAGTGAAATGGGACTAGGTGACTCACTTGGAAGTGAGACGAAGGCCTAGCCCGGTCAGGGGACTTAGACGGCACCCAAGGCGGCGCCCTTTCGGGACCTTGGGATCTAAGACGGCCGAGTTGTGCCAATGGGGCTGTTAAGCGGTACCCATGACTCTCGGGAATAAGGGAGCTCAATTGGAGCTAGAAGATGGAGCTCTTTCGGCTGGTGGTTGGCTTTGAAATTGTGGATAAGTTGTCAATTGGCAGGCAAGTGTCGTCCTGATTGCAGAATTTGGTGAGTCTTTTATAGATAGCTGAGCTCTTTCACCGGAATTTCCAAAATTTTTCGAGTGCCGAAATGAGGTTCACTTGAATTCGATTTGAGGACGACAGTGCGGGGCTACTGCTGCAGGGAGTGCGAACTGCAGCCAATTGCTAATTGAGCGTGAGGGGAAGCTCAATGTGGGGCCCGCTAGTGAAATTTTCAGGGTCAAATGGATATCCACCCGAAAAATTGAGGGAATTTCACCAGCAGGGGGTAGGAATCGCGACAGCTCCGAAAGACCTAGTTATTGAAGGAAACTATTGTCGGAGTGAGGCAAGCGCGGCCTTACGGGGACGGTTCCTACCGGAACGGCGGTCAAGTGCGGCTGAGAAGAGACTTCGAGATAAATGAAGAACAACTGATAGAAATGAATTGAAGAATTAATAGAATAATACGACTTAAACAAGGACGTTCAAGTTTCCTTCAATAACACGCAAGTGCTGTTGAAGGAAAGAACGCGGCGGTCATTTATATAGACCGGGCCCTCACAGATCCCGAGGGAGTCACGTGACATTCTAGATAGGGATCTGCACATACCCGGCATTTGCATAGCCTCCGCTTGGCTGAACAGCCTTCCCCCAACCACCCAAGGCTGCAGAACCGACTACATGAGTACATTTCATCAGCCGCACAGTATTATTATGCAAATGATCTTTTTGAGAATACCGCAGGACTACAAATCCACCAAACCGTCAAGCCATTAAGAAAAAGACATTTGTCTTTGGGCCAAAGTTATCTCGTTATCATAATATTACTAGCGGGAATACCCAGCTTGTGCGGCTCTCGAGTTGTATTAGCTTGGTTGGAGCCGCACATCGCCGCACGCCCCGCTCAGCCCCACCATGCGGGGTCCCGTGACATCAGATCACGTTTACCCCTGGATCGCTATCGGACATTGCGATATCGTTCAATGCGGAGAGAAATTGGATGAGTAGATAAGACATGACTGGGCATGTGGTTTTCGTTCGTTCTAACCTAACTCACTCCCCCCAACTCGACATGGAAGGCCGGAATAGCAAGCCCTCCTCTGAAAGCATGCTCGAGTCCTGGATAGACGTGGACCAGAGCAACCCACAGTCCCAGGCAGAGAGTCCGTCTCTATATCTGGACATCGACGAATCTGAGCTCAACGCGGAGAGCGTGGTCCTGTCAAGCTCGTATCTGTCGAGTGAAGAAAGTGGCGAGGAGCCTTCGCCAGAGAACTCTACCGACTTCAACCTGGGCGCATCGCTAACAACTCTTATCAGCGCAGAGAAACAGGACATACAGACGCCATCGTTGCCTCATCAGAGGAAGCGCTTTAAGCCGGACTCGTTGAGGATCGTGCCAGAGTCCGAGCTAGAATTGTCCACACCGTCAACACCATGTTCTAAACCTAAAAAGAAGTCCGTACCGCGGAGACCCAAGAAGCCTACTTCGCCTTCATCTTCGCTTGATTTGTCCACTATATCACTCGCTGCGGCAGGGATTTCGCTGGTAGCAGGTCTCAGCTTCTCTGCAGGGTACGCCATTGGGAAACGCTCCGTGGCTCTCAGGGCTTCATAGATTATCGCTTTTGTGTTATCTTTAGAATGTGTAATGCCAGTTTATTCTGATCCTAACTGATGCTTTTTCTTTCTTTCTCATGTGTGCCAGATGATGAATTGATGCATAATAGGCTGTTGCAGTTGCTCTTGTGCCATGAGAGTCTTCTCTGATAGAGAATATATGAGTTGTGCTCTTCTTTATGGTAAACACGGTACTTTCTTTCTCATTTCTTGCATCTAATGGGTAGTGGTTACGATTGAAATGAAAGTTAGTAAAGAAGTCAGATCAAGACTGCCGTATTAAATGTCACATCACTTATTCACTACCGGTTTCATTGGTTCAGCTTCTTGGTAGACTGACAGGACGCTTTTGTAAGTTGCACAAATTCCTCATTAGAGGAGAGGTAGGAGCCCTCAGGACTACTATTACACGCCTTGATTAGATATCACGACTACAAGTAGACTGGAAAACAATTAGCTGCTATTAATAGTATCAATTAACTACGATGCCTGGAAGATGAAATGCCATTCATACCGGTACTTCTACGGCCCTATATACCTGTGACACTGTTCATCAGCCGTGTGGCGCAAGGATGCACAGTGTGCGCGTGTTCAGATTATGTAATCAGATAGTGATTTAACGTTAATTGACTCATTTTTATTGATGCGCACGCGCACACACATCCTTGCCAACAGGTGGGGTTGAGCTTTATGTATTACGCTGTACCGGTAACGCGTAACTGCGCAGTGTTACAAAAATAGCCCTGATGAGCACAACTTCCAGGTTCCAGTAGTTCAATTTGGAGGCAGTAGTATTTTCCTGCCTATCCAAGATTTGGCCAGTCTTTCATTTGGACCGGTCATTTCCATTATTTACACGTACATACGGTACTGTATTCAGTAGGCGCAGGTACACGGTCGGATTTGTGACCCATTGAGAGGACCTGCGCCTGTGCAGATCATGCACTGTAAAGAGGTACGTATGGAGAGGTACGTACGAGGCTCACTTTTCCGTTTGATCGTCTTATGCGCGCCTTTCCATGCCACGGAGAAAATCCCGAGCCAGTACATAAACTGCTGCCCAGAGAAATACGGGTGCCGCATTTTACTTGAATCTTCTGGGGCCATTTCCGTAAATCAACGATGAATTGCGTTCATTAGGGGATCTTGTGAACCCAAAAGCGATGCTGTGATTGGAGCTGTGCTCGGCCGGGAAAAGGACTGCAATGAGGAATATTCTTTGGATGCGGCATCTCTGTACTACTTGTAGTAAGACGACCATGTTATACCGAATTGTGCAATATTCGTCGTTCGACTCTTCGATTGGCTCAAGGGCAAATGGCCCGAAAAAGGCTTTTAAAGGGCAATCAGCGACTATCACTACAGCGTTCTCCACAATTGAACGTGGCGCGATCGCCGTACCTTAGAACATTACCCCTACTGGTATATACGGACTACACACAGTGCACAGAGATTATCCCCGGAGGAAATAAATTGCGGATTTATGTCGTTCACATGAGGAAATACTTTTAATTCCAGCTAGCTCTGCTTACAATGCAGTACACAGCATTGAAGCACTACCGGTAAAGCAGTTACTTGTAGTAGTCCTGAGCGAGACGACATTGACCGCCGCACAAGTACTGAATGGACCTGCTCGTGACTGATTGATGATCCGGGGTAATGTGTTTGGTGAAGACCAATTTTGGAATATATTGTTTCCAGCAACTTTCTTCGAAGGAAACTTCTCAGTTAGCTCGTTAATGATGATTCAGGACGCAATTTGGAGTCGCTCGTTGAGTATTTCCAATAGGCGAGTATAGCATATTGCATACCAGTCTTATACTTCATCCGTTATTTTTTTTCTCGGAGATCGGGGAATGAATTGTAGTTCTCTATAATGTAACTGCATGCTGTAGACGATCCTTCGGACATAGCGCTTATCTTCGCTCCAGTCACGGAGCCCGATCCACGGGCCGCAGTGAAGCACCGGGTAGTGCAGTTAATCACCATCAACTATCGCAGAGGGAAAACTATCAAAATCGTTTCGTATTAAAAGGCCCAAAATACAAGGATTATCGTGGCTATTTTGTACTGTTACCCTACTTATACCCCTGTGGGAAGCATCTCCACGTCCAGCTTACACCGTCTCTGTAATGCTACATTGAAGATCGCCTGCGGTCGAAGAATGCGCCGTTACGAAGCCACTTGAGCGTTTACTACGTATGATACAGTAGCATTGATTGGAGGGCATTATACCCACTATGACGATCTACACTGTGTTCTCCACACAGCGTTTTTAATTGGCAAGATCGTCGTAACGGAGAAATTGGCGAGCTTCGTGAGACAAATAACCATGCTGAATGGCTCGGAGTATCGCCCGGTGTATTGAGCGATCGGATCAGGTATAAAAGGGGCATATCAGGGCGCAAAATTGACAATTCATCTCTACACAATGCAATTGACATTGACACAGCTATTAGCGTTTGCCTCCGTGGCTTTCGGGTCTGCCACTCCTCAGATGGGGTGGGATAATTGGAACACTTTCGCGTGCTCGGTATCTGAAGACCTTCTGACGTCCACTGCTGATGTCATTGTCGACCTCGGTCTGCGAGACCTGGGTTACAATTATGTAATTCTCGACGATTGCTGGTCTTCCGGTCGAGACGATAACGGCAAGCTTGTCGCTAACAGCACCCGGTTCCCTAACGGTATGGGGTCTGTGGCTGACTACATGCACAAGCGAAACCTTCTATTCGGTATGTATTCGTCGGCCGGCACGGAGACTTGCGCTGGATATGCAGGTTCTCTTTTCCACGAGCAAGACGATGCAGAGTCATTTGCTTCTTGGGGAGTCGATTATCTCAAGTATGATAATTGCAATAACCTAGGGCTTTATGGGTCACCTGATATTAGTTTTCAGCGATACAAGAACATGAGCGATGCTCTGGAGTCGACGGGACGGGACATCTTCTACTCCCTTTGCAACTGGGGACAGGACGCATCCTTCTCTTGGGGGTTCAACATTTCGAATTCCTGGAGAATGTCGGGAGATATTGGAACTTCTTTTGACGGCCTTACTGAGGGCTGTCCTTGCAACGACGCCGATTATTACCGATGTCAAAACACAGGCTATCAGTGCTCTGTCATGAATATTCTCAGCAAGGCCGCTCTGATCACCGAGTACAGCTCGCCAGAGTACGGAATTAACGACAAGGGCGGCTGGAATGACCTCGATATGCTTCAGGTCGGCAATGCTCCATTCAATGACGGGGAGAACAAGCTTCACTTTTCCATGTGGGCGGCTCTCAAGTCATCTATGATCTTGGGCAATGATGTTCGAGACATGACCCCGTTGAATTATTCTGTCATCACCAATCCTGCTGTGATTGCTGTGTCGCAGGATCCATTGGGCGCCGCTGCGCGACGAGTCTGGAGAAAGTATGTTGCTGATTGGGACTCCAATAGCCAGGGCGAGATCTCTCTATGGTCAGGACCACTGGACAATGGAGACCAGATTGTAGCTCTGTTGAACGCTGGCGCTAAAGCCCAAACCCTGGAGGCTAGCCTGTATGACGTTTTCTACAACGAGACGACGTCTCTTGGGGAGAACACCAAGCTCAACGCCGACTGGGATGTCTATGACCTTTGGGCGAGCCGAATCTCTGAGGATCAAGCTAAGAAGGTGCTTTCGGGGGATTCTGATGCTTCGCAGTATATCTACAATGCCACTGAGCTCAGCTACGCTGATGGGCTGGCCAAGAACGACAAGCGGCTGTTTGGAAAGAAGGTCGGCCATATCAAAGCGCGAGGCTCATACAAGACTAGAGTTGAGAGTCACGACATTGCCTTTTTGAGATTGAGAAAGGCGTAGTACCACACATACGTACCTGGTAGTTGATGAGAACATGTTATTCACTAGAATCGACTTCCAGGACGCCCGTACTTTACTGATCGTGATATATAGACGCTGCCCAACCTCTATTTGATCAGATATAATAAATACTCACCAGATTCAACTTCTTTCAGGATACCTTTGCTGATCTAAAAGTGTGCAATCATGCCAACTTCTATTGGACTAATTGATATAATGCATACTGACTTTGGCAGCATGTCGATCATCAATCGCTCACCTAAAAATGCTGACTGCACTCATGGACTTTACCGACGACGATGTAGACGCACCAAGCAGGCTGTATCGACCAGATTCAGAGGACGGAATCGTATGTTGATAATGATGGTAACACTGTAACCACAAACTCCCAACGCAAGGTATTGAAATGGTTTGTTACAATTGTAACGCGCTGCTCCACCGCCAAATGCTTGACCAATTGAAACTTGTTGGATATACCATTGAAAGGTCGCAACCAATTGAAATGTATTATAAGAGATATGAATTAAATTGAACCCCCATTTCTAACCGCTCAATGTTGTAATGTACCAGTAGTACAAATGAACCCCTATTGAAGAGAGTAACCAATGAATATACAATTGAAAGGCCGTAACCAATTGAAACGTATTATAATAGATATGAATTAAATAGATAAGGGGGCAAGCCCCCTTGAACCCCCATTGAAGAGAGTAACCAATGGATATACCATTGAAAAGTCGTAACCAATTGAAACGTATTATAATAGATATGAATTAAATAGACAAGGGGGCAAGCCCCCTTGAACCCCCATTGGAGAGTAACCAATCGCTCAATGTTGTAATGTAGTACAAATGATTGAAAAGACAAGGGGGGCAAGTCCCCTTGAACCCCCATTGAAGAGTGTAACCAATTGAACGATATAGCAGTATAAATAATTGAAAAGACAAGGGGGCAAGCCCCCTTGAACCCCCATTGAAGGGTGTAACCAATTGTAGTAGGAATGAACCAATTGAATAATTTAACAGTAGATATGATTGAAAAAACAAGAGGGCAAGCCCATTGGAGAGAGTATTAAACGGGGGTCTGGGGGCTGGCCCCCAGCTAAGGGGGGGGGTTTGGGGGGCTAGCCCCCCAAGTACGTTGCACTTTGGCGGCCTGTTTTGAGGGCAGCGGTTCAGTCAAACGCATTAAATATACCAGTATATGCTCTAACAAGTCTGTTCTAACAATGGCTCTATGGCCGGCATCGGCCGGTGAACCGCGGGTAGAGAGAGCAGTCCCGAACCGTGTACCGGTCGCAGAGCCAGGCGAGGATTCGCTCGGTGCCCAGGCCGTAGCCGCCGTGCGGGTACGTGCCGTACTTTCGCTGGTCGGAGAACCAGTAGTACGGGGCCGGGTCGATGTTTTCTCGCTTAAAGCCCTCGAGAAGCTCGTCGAGATCATCGATACGCATAGAACCGCCGGTGATCTCGCCCACATTAGGCATGAGCACGTCCACAGACTCGGTGACACGCGGGTCGTCGGCGCACTTCTTCATGTAGAAGCTCTTGATCTCCAGCGGGAACCGCGTGAGCAGAATGGGCACGCCAATGGTGTCGACCATCTTGCGCTCTGCGGCCTCGGCAATGTCGTCGCCGAACGCGAACTTGTCGCCCTCCTCGTTGGGGATGCCGTGCTCGTTGAGCCACTCGAGCGCCTCCACGTACTGCATCCGCTTGAACGGCCGCGCTGGGGCCTCGAACCCGGGGTTGAGCTGCCTCACGAGCGGGCCCGCAACAGGGTCCGCCAGCACCTTGTCGACCGTGTTGCAGAGCATGCGCTCAATGTGCGCCAGCATGTCGTCGAACGACAGGAACCCGAGCTCGGCCTCAATGTGCGTGTACTCGGACAGGTGCCGTCGGGTGTGCGATTTCTCGGCCCGGAAGGACTCCTGGACGCAGTAAACATCGCCCAGAGCCGGAACAAGCGTCTCCAGATAGAGCTGCGAAGACTGCGTGAGATACGCCTCCTCGCCGTAGTAGTCAAAGGCGAACAGAGTAGAGCCGCCCTCGACCTGAGTCTGCACCATACACGGCGGAGTCACCTCGAGAATGCCCTCCTCTTCGTAGCACTGCCTGATTGCCTTGAGGAACGCGGCCCGGACCCGCATAATCGCCGAAAGCGACTCTCCTCGCAGCGCAAGGTGTCGCTGGTCGAGCAGAATCGACGGATCCGTGTCCTCAGCAATCTTGTTTGTGAACGCCTCCTCTCCGGCCGGAGCAAGGCCAATGATTTCGTAGTAGTCGACCGACAGCTCGTGGCCGCCGGGGGCCTTTTTGCCCTCCGGAACCGCCTTGAGCGTGCCGAAAAGCGCAACAGTGGACTCCCGCGTCAGCGTAGACGTCTGGTACGCATTGGCGAGGTCGCCAGAGAGCACGCACTGGAGATATCCCGTGCCGTCCCGCAAAACGACAAAAACCAGGCCTTTTTGCACCCGAAGTCGGTGGATCCAACCCCGAACGACAACCCGCTTGTCCCGGGACTCGGCGCCGTGGCGGATTTTGATCTTCTGGGCCTCAGGGAGCGACTTGTCTTCGGCTACGACGATTTGCTTGGCGGCCTCGATCCTCTTAGCCTCCTCGGCCTCGCGCTGGGCGGCCTGTTCGGCGGCTTTTTTGGCCTTTTCGGCCTTTTTCGCAAGGCCGTCGGCGCCCTTTTTGGCCTTTTTGAGCGCCGACGCAGAGATCCGCTCGTACGCGCCGTCCTTGACGACGAAGATGTCCTCAGTGCCGGTGAAAGCCGCGTAGGCGGCGCTCTGGAAGGGCTTTTCCTGCGACCCAAAGCCCTCGGCGTCCTGGCCAGAGGCCTCGTTGACGAACACGGCGCCGGAAGGCACTTCTGCGCCCTCGGCGACCGTCAATTGCGCTACTTTCTCCTCGAGCGACATGTTTGTGGTGAAAACCTCTCCTCCAATGTCGAAAATAAAATAGTCATCGGTGGTGAGACACGTGCTCCATGCTACGCCGGCCGGGACACAGGCTACCCGCACACCCCGCATACTATACCAATTCGCAGATTAATCTAAGCATTCATCTACTTCTTCGCTATGGGGGGCCAGCCCCCCAAACCCCCCGTGGCTGGGGGGAGACCCCCCAGACCCCCTCGTGGTTCTAAACTAGTCATCGTGGTCAGAATTGATCACGTTACCAGACACAACAGTACCTGGTAATACCTTCTCTCTTCAATTCTTCGCATTAATCTACTTCTTAGCTATGGGGGGCCAGCCCCCCAAACCCCCCGGAGCTGGGGGGAGACCCCCCAGACCCCCTCGTGAAGTAGTGGTTCTAAACTAGTCATTGTGGTTGGGTAGGATTTGATTGATCACATTGCTAGATACAACAGTAATACCTTCTGTCTTCAATTCTACCTTCGCTGCATTAATCTACTTCTTCGATATGGGGCCAGCCCTCAGACCCCCGTCTACTACTCTCTCCAATGGGGGTTCAAGGGGGCTTGCCCCCTTGTCAATCATTAATACTGTACTATATTGTTCAATTGGTTACACTCTCCAATGGAGGTTCAAGGGTGCTTGCCCCCTTGTCTTTTGAATCATTTATACTATGGGACCAGCCCCAGACCCCTTCGTGAAGTAGCGGCTCTAAACTAGTCATCGGGCTTAGGCAAGATTTGATTGATCGCATTACCAGACACAGCAGTGCCTTCTGTCTTCAATTTTACCTATAAGGGTAGCCCTCAAAACCTATGTAGCTAGAAGCTGTAGCTAGAGGCTGTAGCTAGAGGCTGTAGCTAGAGGCTGTAGCTAGAGGCTGTAGCTAGAGGCTGTAGCTAGAGGCTGAGGCCTAGACCCCCTCGTGAAGTAGTAGCTCTAAACCACTCATCGTGATCAAGATCACACTACCACTACTGTACCTTTTATCAATGACACGACATGACTGTTGTAACAGTTGTGGCAAAGTTCTAAGATTAACGAACTTGATAAATCTAACTACCAGTAAATGCATCAGCGGCGCGGTGAACTAGTCATGGTGGTTAGCAGGATTTGACTGATCACATTACCAATGCTGACCATGATACAACATGACTGTTGTGTCGCTAATATTTTCCAACTTTAAAAATCCAACTACAGTACCAGTACCGCAAGTACTGTAGGTATAGCACCAGCAATTCATTGTCAATGTTAATGGTGGTATGCATGACCAGACCAATATCGGCTAACAAATACCGAATACCAGATACGTATAGTATCTTTATCTACGACCTGCATACAAATTCAGAAATCAAATAGGGTTGCCGTATTGCAGCTAGTATTTATCTGCTACATTATGTATTACGTAGTTGCAACCTTTCTTTGGTATTCACCTGGCATTAAAGCACTTACCGGTACCGGTAGTTGCAGCCTCCTTTACTGGTATTCATCTGAAAAATCAAGTCATTCAACTACGCCATTATACAAAATGACACAATACACCAAAGCACACGTACCAACAAATCGAATAATCGATACACGCAATTGATATCCGGGGTAAGAATGACTAAATATATCGCACGGCTGACATTAAAATTTTCTGCAGCGATTAAAATTTTACGCCTGCAGCGATTAATGACTAACCAAAGCAGCAGGATATAGATAATGACCAGCATAAAATACAAAATCAAGCGCAGTCCGAGAATTAACGGCTGATAACAATTAGTCAATAGAGCGCATGTTAATAGAGCGGATAGATAGCAGGATTCGGGAGGGGTTTGGGAGAAAGTGGCATATAATGCGCGGATATCACTCAATTTTTTTTCATTTTTTTCCACTTCTTCTCCACACTTAAAAAACCCCTTCAGATCGAAGCTAGCCGTAAAAATATCAATGTCTGAGAGCCTTGTTGGTGAATTTGCTAAGCTCACCGTGTCCCACGGTGAGGCTCAGACTAATGAGGCGTGGTTTGACGCGGTCAAGGGCACCTCCGAAGCCGCGGGGCTTGATTTCAAATTCGTCAAGACCGCCGTGTTCAAGCCGCGGGTGGGCAAGAGCCAGCCTGCCCCGGCCCTGGTTGTCGTGTCCCTTGCGGAGACCAACGCCAATGGTTCCCAGGCCGCCAAGGCCGTCGGCCTCAAGGAGGCCCGCCTCGCCTCGGCCGACTTTATCGCCGAGAACTTTGGCGCCGGCATTGATCCGCGCGAAATGGGCCCGTTTGTGCTCAAGTCCGCCGTCGACCCGGCCAAAATCAAGTGCGTGGTCGACTCTGGCATCGCTGCGGCGAGTGGGTCCGTCGCGGTACGATCCGCCAAACAAGGCGAGACCGCCTTCCTTGAGCCCTCACGACTGCTTGATTTGCTTGCTTCGGCCGGCGTTGAGGTCGTGACGGCCGATTTCGCCGCACCCAGTGCGGCTCAGTCCGGTAGCGGCGCCGCATCTGGTGCGGCGCAAAAGGAAAAAGCAGCCAAACCAAAGAAGGATGAAGGAAAGATCGAGGGCGCTGCTCTCATTGGTATTACTGCCGACAAGGACCTTGATTTCGCCGGCTGGTACCAGCAGGTGCTCACCAAGGGTGAAATGCTCGAGTACTACGACATTTCCGGCTGCTACATTATGCGTCCAGCGTCCTACACGGTGTGGGAGAAGATCCAGGACTTCTTCAACGCCAAGATTAAGACGATTGGTGTCAAGAACTGCATGTTCCCAATGTTTGTCTCCGAGCGCGTGCTCGAGAAGGAGAAGGACCACATTGAGGGCTTTGCTCCAGAGGTCGCCTGGGTCACCAAGGCTGGTGAGTCTGATCTCGAGGAGAAGATTGCCATCCGACCAACCTCTGAGACCGCAATGTACCCATACTTTGCCAAGTGGATCCGATCCCACCGAGATTTGCCTTTGCGGGTCAACCAATGGAACTCGGTCGTACGATGGGAGTTCAAGCACCCCCAGCCATTCCTGCGATCGCGAGAGTTCCTGTGGCAGGAGGGCCATACTGCCCATCTTACCCGGGAGGGTGCTCATGAGGAGATGATGCAGATTCTCGACTGGTACGCCGCCATTTATGAGGAACTGTTGGCTGTTCCAGTTGTCAAGGGTATCAAGACGGAGCGAGAAAAGTTCGCCGGCTCGTACATGTCCACCACCTGCGAGGGCTACATTCCAACCACCGGTCGGGGCATCCAGGCCGCCACTTCCCACGGCCTGGGCCAGAACTTCTCCAAGATGTTTGACATTGTCGTTGAGAACCCAGACGCGGGCAAGGAGAAGATCAACGTGTGGCAGAACTCGTGGGGCTACTCCACTCGGTCCATTGGCGTCATGGTCATGGTCCACTCCGACAACAAGGGTCTGGTTATGCCGCCCCGTGTCGCGGATATCCAGGCCGTTGTTATCCCGGTCGGCCTGACTGCCAAGACTTCGGAGGCGGACCGAGCAGGCGTGTTTGACGGCGCTAAGAAGGTCGAGGATGCTCTCAGCGCGGCGGGCGTGCGAACCGCGAGCGATTTCCGAGAGAACTACACCCCAGGCTTCAAGTTCGCCGACTGGGAGCTCAAGGGCGTGCCACTGCGGGTTGAGTTTGGCCCGGCCGACATGCGAAAGAGCCAGGCCACCATTGTGCGACGAGACAATGGCGAAAAGGTTGCTGTCCCGGTTGCTGAGCTCGCCACTAAGGTCCCAGCGCTTTTGGAGCAGGTCCAGGCTGACATGTTTGCTCGAGCCAAGAAGCTTTATGACGAGCACATTGTCTACACTGAGAAGCTGGAGGACTTTGTCCCTCTCATGAACAAGAAGAACGTTCTGCGGGCTCCGTTCTGCGGCGCTGGCCCTTGCGAGGACGACATCAAGGACCGAACTACCGCCTCCGAGGGTGACGAGGACTACGATGAGCGTGCTCCATCCATGGGTGCCAAGTCTCTGTGTATCCCACTTGGCCTCGATGCTCCAAAGGAAGGTACCAAGTGTGTCGGCTGTGGCAAGCCAGCCAAGTACATCACCCAGTTCGGTCGATCGTACTAGTCCTTTTTTTTTATTAACGATGGTATAGATGTGCCCTTAATTTGATGACGAGTTTTTATTTGCCAGGTCTCTGCGATCTGTCTCGAAATAAGTTATTTTTCGATATATACACTGTATTTTTGGCCTTTCATTCTCGTTGGCCCTTGACTAAAAAGAAAAAAAAATAGCATAAGATCATCAATTGTGTTCGTAAATGTATTAAGCTCAAACCTCTTCTTCGTGTACCTCGGCGCCTTTGAACGTCGCTTCAACAATTTGCTGGTGGGACCCTGGAGTGACGGTTCGGCCCCGAGTCTTGAAAACACCGCCAGTAACCCCACCTCGATCAAAGATGTGGTCGATATCTTCAAGCTCCAGTCCTGATGTCTCTGGGAAGAAGCAGTAAACAATCGGACCCCAGAAACCGTTGAGAATAGCAAAAATAATAAACGTCTTCCAGCCAATGTTGTCAATCGCAATTGGAGTAATCTCAACCACCGCAAATACAGCAAGCCAGTTGAAGGCCGAACCAATGGCCATACCTCGAGATCGCAATCTTGTGGTGTTGATCTCAGACGGGTAGAACCATGGAACAGGTAGCCATCCAATGCCTAAGAACACTTGGAACAGGAACACCATAGCACAAGCACCATATGCTCTGCTCAAGGTTTGGTGCGATAGAAGAATTGCAACGATTACAAAACACACGCATAGTCCCACCGAGGAGACCATGAGCAACAATCGTCTGCCGAACCGGTCAATGGTCCAAATGGGAATAAAGGAAGCGACGAAATACGTCAGACTAGTACACCCGCCGAGAATGAGAGAGGTGTTTCTGTCCAGATTCATCGTGTTTTGGTACACAACAGGGGCATAGTAATTGATCATGTTAGACCCCGTGAATTGTTGCATAAGCATGACCATAATGGTCAAGCACAGTCGTCGGAGGTTTCCAATCTTGCCCGTCGTGAACAGCTCAGAGAATTTGAATGGTCCGCCTGCAGACTCCTGTTTAACTGAGGCATCAATGTAGGCGAGGTGGTCCTGGACCTCAGAGTCACTTGTCGTAGTGTCGTATAGCCTCGCAAGAACCTCGAGGGCTTCCTCATGCCGGTCCTTGAAGACGAGCCATCGCGGCGTTTCAGGCAAGCAGACAATAATTACAACCAGGAAGACGGCGAAGAACGCTTGGAACGCCATAGGAAATCGCCACTGGAACGAGCTGAACGTGTATGAGGTGCCATAGTCGAGCCAGTAGGCAATGCAAAGGCCGGCAATGGTCACAACAGCCTGCATACTCAGCAGTGCTCCTCGGTTGTGAGGCTTGGCCATTTCACTTTGGAAGACAGGAATGGTCGACGAGTTAAACCCATTGCCAACCCCCGTAACAATTCTCCCCACAATTAACTGGGCAATTGTATACGAGCTAGACAGGATGATAGCCCCGATAATCATAATGGACCCACCGGCCATAATGGCCCGTTTTCGGCCGATTTTGTCTCCTACTAGGAAACAGACAATCGAACCAATAACACACCCAATGTCATATAGCGCGGTGATATTTCCCTGCATATGGGCATCAGGAAACCCAAAGTCATGGGCAAATCGATTCCCGTCATACCCCACAATCCCACTCATGAGGCCCTGGTCATAGCCCAGTAGCAGAAAGCCCATACAACAGCATACTATAACCTGTCAGCCCCCCATTCTCGTGAACAAAAATCTAGACTTCAAGCAGGCAACCCCACTATTTTTCACAGCAGCCCATAAATGCACGCTGAAACAATGCAGGAAGTCACAAGCTTGGCAAAACTTACACGTCACAGTATAGTCCAACTTCTTCCCTTGAAGCTTCATTGTTTTGTTTATGCCCGAGCTTTAACTTCCTGGAAGAAGGCTCAAATATAAACAACCGTCCCCGTCAGCGGGGGTTGTATAACGTGCTGCATAGTGAAGATCTGGTGTAGACGTAATACACCGTGTAGAGTGCTCCGATGCGGGGTGTGGTGGGGTAGGTGCGCCTACGGACCAAAGCTGCCCCGAGTCTCCATCCCGCGCGGTTGACTTTATAAGCCTCCCGTAGACACCTTTGAGAGGGGCATAGAGTGCAAAATGACCAAAATGCTTGCTGGAAAGGTTGCTGCGATCACCGGTGGCTCTGCTGGAATTGGCCGGGCCATCGCCCTGGAGTTTGCCCGGAACGGCGCCCGGGTTGCTATCAACTATTACCCGGACGAGGTCCAAACGAGAAAGGCCGAGGAAGTGAGGCAGGAAATCGAGGCGCTGGCGGGGCAGGGCTCCTGTCTGATCGTCCCTGGCGACATTGCAGAGAAGGCGACGGGCGAGAGCTTGGTAGCCAAAACGGTGGATGCGTTTGGTGAGCTTAACGTTTTTGTGTCAAATGCCGGTATCTGTCCGTTCCACGAGTTTACGACCATGCCAGAAGAGGTGTACCTGCGGACTGTTAACACAAATCTCAACGGCGCTTTCTTTGCAACACAGGCTGCAGCCGCCCAAATGAAGAAACAGGGTAAAGGGGGGTCGATTATCGGGGTTTCATCCATTTCGGCACTCGTGGGCGGAGAGTTCCAGACGCATTATACCCCGACAAAAGCCGGTATTTTGTCGCTGATGCAGTCAACTGCTGTTGCATTGGGCAAGTTCGGTATTCGGTGTAATGCTCTTCTGCCGGGGACGATCCTCACCGACATTAACAAGAAAGATCTCAGTGATGTGGAGAAGAAAACAAAAATGGAGGCCAGAATCCCACTCGGAAGATTGGGTGAGCCGGATGATCTAGTGGGTCCAGCAGTATTCCTTGCTTCTGAAATGTCGAAGTATGTCACTGGTTCTCAAGTGCTCGTCGACGGAGGGCTTTTTGTTAATTTACAGTAATCCCATAGGAAAGCTCCGAAATAAATGCATTTCTTCCCCCTTCGCTGCATCCCTGGGGCCTCTTGTAGCTCGGATCAATTGCTCTGCACCACTACGTACAGTAACACACAGTGCATTCACTCTATGCATACGTAAGTACAATACCGTAGCATATGGGTAATGTAATGTTGCCTCAGAGGCAACGCATTGCTGCGCCATAGAGATATCACACCATAGGTCTCTTCAAAATGGCTCTAGCGATGTGACCTATCTCATCATAATTGCAATGAAATTTGAATTTATGGATAAGATGTGCCTCCTGCTTTCATTGCATTTGTTGATTAGGCACTCCGCAGAGATTACAGCGCGCTACAGGTCTGTAAGTCCCTAATGTCAACCAGGCGCATATTGCCGACCCCTTGAAAGCACCACACTATAGCTGAGCAGAATACCGTGGTCTCTCCAATGCATTGCATGCTATCCAAAATATCTGCCTTGAATGTACCGAGTTTGACCTTTGGTACAGTAATCAAAAATATCTTAGAAACGGGAAACTATAAAAAAAAATCAACGAAGCAAAATACGTAAAGCTCATTCTTCAACGACGGTTTCGGTAGCGAGATCGACTTTTGTACCCTTAAACTTCCGTGCCTTGACATGGTTCTTAAACAGAATGTCAACCTCGGCAAATGTACGATCCTTGGTTTCAGGGACTCGGAAATATGCCCAGATAAGACCTAGTCCCATAATGCCACCACAAAAGAAACCAGATTTGGCACCCCAGTTCCAGGAAGCAACCTGTACCATTCGCGGGATTAACTGGCCGTAAATTAGGGCAGCAACGTTGTACATGGCTCTTGCAAGACCCACACTCTTCGTACGGAGGTAGTTCGAGGGAATTTCTGTCACAATGGTGTAGATGATAGGACCAATTGTGATGAAGAAAACAAAGTATTCAATAAGGAGGATTGATCCAATACCGTACCCAATGTTAGGTGTGGCTGTCACGCTTGGGATGCCCAGGAAACCAATGATGAAAGTAGTTATAGTCATGAATGCTGTTCCATAAAGCAAGAGCGTCCTTCGTCCCACTCGTGGAACCAAACACCATGCAACACCAACACCGACAATTGCCAAAGCGTACTCGCCCATACCAAAGTCAAATGAATCAGTTGGATCAAGGCCAGATTGTTCCAAGAAGTAGACAATATATGCAACTAATGGAGCACAGAGTTCTTGAATAAGATATGTGAACACAGTGATCTCTGTCCGTCGCAAATCTACTCCTTTAAAGAGATCGAAGTAGCTGCTGCTCGAGTTCATCTCGTCTTCAATCTTAACCGTGTGTATCATCATGGAGATAGTGTCGGCAATTTCCTCTTCATCGGCGTCCTTGGCTCTCAATCGCCTTAGAGAATTTGCTGCCTCTTCAGTGCGACCTCGCCGCACAAGCCACCAGGGAGACTCTGGAGCTAAGAAAATGCCAATTGCCAGCGGGATAGGTAGCGCCCATTGCAATGCGAATGGGATTCGATATGCCCACTGTCCAGTCATACTCAAGAACCCTCTCATAACAGCGGTTCCTGACAAATAGCCAATACTCCAAGCCAGGGATACAAGCATGGTAAGATATGGCCGTAAAACATTGGGGCATACTTCGGCGGCATATGTCGTCGTGAGAGTCTGGAATACGCCCCAAGGAACACCGAGAAGAATTTCAGCACCAAGATACATGTAGATATCAACGGCGAAGAACTGGAGAAAGACAAAACACATCATAAGGAATAAAGATCCCATCATGACCCATCGGTAGCCAAACCAATCGGCAAAGAAACCATTGAGAATTAAGCCAATAATTTCCCCGGCATTCACACCATTACCAACTGCAGACTGAATAGTCGCTGGGATCTGATAGTCACCCTCGGGAGTTAATTGCCCATACCGCTCCTGGAACGCGGGAAAGGCAAAGAAACCGCTGACAAAAGAATGATCAAATCCCTCCATGATAAGCGACAACGAAAACCAAATTGACCAGAACACTGCTTTGGGATACTTTCGAATACCTTCTCGAAGCCCCATAGCATGCTCGTCATCGGTGGCCTTCTGCGCGGACTTTAGGATTTCATCAGCAGTGACATAATGTTCTTCTTCGTCTTTCTCCCTCACGATAGTGGCGGTAGTAGGGTCGTCAACGTCCTCTTGGTGAACTGCCATCGGATAAAGTATCAATTGGAATTGTAGAAAGCTTGGTACAGTATCAGTAAAACAATGTTGATTTCAGTCGTTTGCAACCTACTTTATATGATAATATCGCCCACCCTGTAGATCTCTTTTCGCTATTTTTTTCAGATGCAATTGAGTTCACCCTGATGTGGGGAAGCCCCACGGGGGACACATTCTGCATGGTTAAGAGTTAACGATGTATTGCTAAGGCTTGGGATCGGCAACGTTGTTTCGGATAAATGGTCGCATTTCGGATGAGTTTTGAACCGATATACGGTTTTCCACTGTGCCAAATATACTAACGAGCATACGCATTCATGGATTATATGTAGTTATTTCATACCACCACTGCACTGAAAGATTGTGTTTTGATTTATTTTTCACCACGTACGGTACTTGGTTAGTTCGGTGGGCTGCTTCGGCCACAGGGCCGCTTTCCGTGCGCAGAAAGCTGTATGGTACTGAGACAAACCCCACAACTACCGTATTGACCCCTTTCAACGCCGTACCTCATGTGGTGCTCAAAAAGGGCGAATTTAAATAGATTAGCCCGAACACCGAGATTTCGGGGTTATAGACAACCGAGAGCTAGGGTTTTTTATCGGAAAACGAGTGGCGTGCTTGGTCACAAGTATGCGACTAGCCACATATATAGTGTTAGCCCCATCTTTGGCCATAGATAGGTAGTTCTACTTGATATTCTCCTTCCCGTCTCTTTACAATGGTACCTGTTGCGACCGTTAAATGGCTGAAGAGCGCTGACATTGGCACCCTCTCTAGTGGAACTACCTTTGGCGTGCCATGGCCGAAGGGCCTCTATTTCCCCGGTCAGGCATTTTCAATCGATGGAGGAGGTCAAGAGATTTACTTAGACTCACGAGAAATTGCTCAATGGGCTGATGGGTCACTCAAATGGACTGTTCATTCCGTCAGTGGGGAACTGGGATACTCTGAGAATTATACAATCAAAGGTACTCCACACACCAACGTTAAGAATGGCGTTTCCATTATTAACAGCACCGAAGGGCTCCTTGTAACTACGCAATCCGGACTTGAATTGAAATTTGGAACTCCAGGAAAATCGCGATTCCTTGAATATTTGTCTATCAAAGATAGCATCGTTTGCTCTGGTGGAAACATTGTTTCGTCGATCAATGGCAACAAGTACCTCGGTGTTGTCAAAACGGTGGCAGTGGAGAACTTCACGTTTAGCAGAGTCGTCGTGAAGATATCGGGAGATATGATTGGCTCGAATTCTTCAGACCGTCATCTTCCATTTGACGTCAGATTCTACGTTTATGCTGATGCTACCCCAGTGAAGATCATTCATTCTTTTATCCATGATCTGGATGCAGATAAACCTCTGACCTCTCTCGGACTCCAGTTCGTGGTCCCTCTAAAAGACGCTGAGCTCTATAACAGGCATGTACGGTTTGGAGGGTCAAAGGGAGGTATTCTTAAGGAGGCGGTTGTTGGCTTGACTGGTCTTCGGCATGGTCCTACAGATCAAAACCGAGTTGATCAAGTAGCTGGGCGTGAAGTGCTCCTCAGAAAGGAGGATTGGGCGAGAACTGAGCTCGAGAAAGGGCTGTCTTATATTCCCGCCTTCCAGTCCTACTCACTCTCACAGCTGACATCCGATGGATTTACCCTCAAAAAGCGAACTAAGCCACACTGCTCTTGGGTCAAGGTAACAGGGGGAAATAGAGCTGATGGTACTGTATTCCTCGGAACGCCCAAGCTTGGAGGGATCGGTCTTGGTATGTCTGACTTCTGGGAGCGCTATCCTACCCAGCTTGACCTTACAGAGTTGGATTCAGAAGAAGGCATTGTCACTGTGTGGTTGTATTCGCCCCTAGCCGAACCACTCGACACTTCGCCTTACCATGACGGCCTAGGGTTGGACACCTATGCAAAACAATTGGAAGCACTTGACGTGACATATGAGGATTACGAACCTGGATTTGGTACTGCTAATGGAATTGCTCGTACAAATCAGATTTTCCTCATGCCGTTTGTCACCACACCCACAAACCAGGAACTTGGTTCATTTTCTTCGCTTGTGAGGGATCCTCCTCGGCTAGTCCCCACTGTGAACTATATGCACTCCGCAGGCGTATTTCACGGATGCTGGGCTCCTGACTACCGCAATTTAGCGCTCTCTCCGTCTAAAAAGGAGGAAGAGGTTGATCGTAACCTTGACCTTTTGTTCAACTATTACAAGGGCCAAGTGGAGCAACATCGGTGGTATGGATTTTTGGATCATGGAGATGTCCAGCATACTTATGATCCATACAGACACACTTGGAGGTACGACGTTGGCGGATTTGCATGGGACAACTCAGAGCTTTCAACCGACCTTTGGCTTTGGCTCTACTTCCTCCACACTGGCCGGGCTGATGTTTTTAAAATGGCTGAGGCTATGACAAGGCATACAGGCGAAGTGGATGTATATCATGAGGGCAGGTTCAAAGGATTTGGTACTCGGCATGGTGTACAGCATTTTAGCTGTAGCTCGAAACAGCTGCGCATATCAAGTGTTCTCTACCGCCGTGTCTATTTCTATTTAACAGGAGATGAGAGAACGGGAGATCTTATTACTGAGCTCCAAGACTGTCAGAAGACACTTTTAATGCTTGACTCTCACCGGAAAGTACAGCAGCATGCAGAAATTCCAAAGGGCTTTGCCATGACAAACATCGGCCTCGACTGTGGGGCCTTGTTTGCTTCTTGGTTGACTGCCTGGGAGAGAAGGGCCAACAACTGGGAGAGATCCAGAGATCTTGTTCTCAATCTGCTAGATGGGATTGCAAACCTCAAGCATGGGATAGCCAACAATGCCATATTGTTGCACCCCAACACAGGAGAAGTTCGTGAATGCCCACCCCCAACGCCTGAATATGCCATTTCTCATCTCTCTATGCTTTTCGGTTTCCCTGAGATAGTCTCTGAACTTCTTAATTATGCCGAAAAGGATTATCCCGAAATTGTGAAGAAGTTTAAGAAAATTTGGCTATCTTACTGCAGAGCTTACAACGGAGGTCCCGAGGTTCAACGCAAAGAATTCGGTTTTGAGTTCCCCCCTCACGCTACGTGGCGACAGAGCCATTCTACCTTGACTGCTCTCGCAGCAGTGGAAGAAAACGACCCTCATTTGGCACACATGGCGTGGGACCAATTCTTCAACACAGATGGATATACAGAAGCCCATGACTGGATTGTGAACAAAGCTAGTGCTCCTGAGTTCTTCACTGATGGTGAGGAGGCACCTTGGATAACAACTAATGAAGTTGCCCGATATGGCGTATCTGCAATTTCTAATTTAGGGAATATCAGGAAATACCTCTAATCAGCTTAAATTTATGACTTTTTTTTTTACTGCACCAGTTCGCCACAGAGATATTAGATCATAGACTGTAGTATAGAGCTAGTTTCGCAATCGAAAAATATGGCCCACTAAACAGGAAAAATTGGAATTATGGTACCGTAATATTGCACGGTACCGTACTTTACTTGCAAGGGTACCTTACCCCCACTCATTTACCCCGCTTGCTGTCAACTCAACAGTCTGCATTGAAACTACGGATACAGTAGGAATCCAATCTAGCGGTACGATAATCTAGAATCTGCATGACCTCACTCTGCTTTCGCACATACAGCTATTCAATGAAGCTCGGCAGTCGGAGTAATGTGGGGTTTCTGGTGAGCTACGGTAGTAAGGAGTCCGGCGAAATATTACACCGCATGGCCCGGATACTGTTCATAAATATAGTGCACCGGTAAGCTCTTCGTCTACAGTACCGCGTTATCGTAATGAAGTTAGATAAACTCGTCCTATTTGGCGATTCGATCACCCAACAAAGCTCGATTCAAGACTTCGGATTTAATTTAGCTCCAGCTCTCCAGAATGGTACACTTACAGCCCCAATATATAGTGTATTCTTTCGAACTAACAAGAGTTATAGACTATAGCTGCAAGTTAGATGTTGTAGTGCGTGGGTTTTGCGGGTACAATACCGAGCTGGCCAAATATCTCATCCAAGGAATATTGGATGAAGAAGGGGCCGCCAATGGTAAAGTAAAATTGATGGTATGCCTCTACTGGTTTAGCGTACTAACCTTGCTAACTGAATCCTATCCAAGACCGTATTTTTTGGCACCAACGACGCCTCGTCAGGAAATAATGGGGTTGATATCGATCGATATAAAGGAAATCTTACCGAGATAATTGTCGCAGTCAAAAGTTTTGGCATCAAAGTTATCGTGATTGGACCCACTCTACATGAGGATGTGCTTCAAACCGGACTGCGGTCCAGCGAGAAGAATCTAGCCTACTCGTTGGCAGCACAAGAAGTTAGTGTGGCACAAGACGTACCCTTCATTGACCTTTGGTCTGCATTCGCAACTGTTGCAGGATGGACCACAGGATTGCCTTATCCATCGAAAAATCTCCACACACTTTTCACCGATGGAACTCATTTCAACCGGCTGGGATATGAGATGCTGTATTCCCTTCTGAAAAGCTCGATTCAAAATAATTTTCCGGAATTAGACGCCGGAGCCTTGCCATGGCTGGTTGCCCCTCATGCTGAAATTCTTCAGTCGAATGATATTCGGACAGCGTTGGAAACTTGGAAACCAAACCCCTAGCTACATAGTAGTTAATCCTTGCCATTACCCAACTGTGTTCAATTGTAGACACTCTGGAGGAGACCTCAGCTAACCACTCACTTCGCCGTTTAGTTGCGAAATTGTGTCAAAGAACTCAGATACTTCGGGAGGCCCTCCTTGGTTCTGAGAAGGGCATTTCGATCTAAGTCCGAGGTCTAACGTGGAGAACTTACCCTGTGGCCTCTACCGTTCGCATCATAGTGCTGCAGAGCACGGGTATGATGGGAAACCAACGCAGCTGCTGCAACGGAGAGATAGTGCGGATTCTTCGCCTTCAACATAGTAAAATAAAGGCAAATTTCCCGCGGGAGGTATGAAGATGGACCGGTTTACCGAGAATGTGTCCCAGGAGTTCATGAGGAACTGGTGAAGAGGATTGAGGTGTAAGGGTCTCTGAACTATCCTACAGCAGTAGTGTTGTAACAGCAGCTTTTCTCTCTAGGAAGTGCGTCTTCCTCTAAACCCAACTTGGCCACTTAAGCTATAGTAGCTGTACTGGGGTTGAGCCTGTACTTATGGCTACCGGTAACTGTATCCGAATAATATTTAATACAGTACAGTACAGTACCAGGTATTTCGAAATCGTTGTTGGCTCCATCAGGAATGAGAGATTGCACCAGGAGGGCGGCCCACCCGAGCCATTTTCGTCCGTACCTCCTCAACCACAACATATCTTAATATATAGTGCATAGTTGTATTATGTTGTTTTCGAAGTTGGGGTAAATAGCCAGTACCATAGTACATACTGTAGAGCGGCCGGTTTTGGAGCACTCATAACTCTCTCAACTTCGAACCTATTTTTCTGGCACTTGGGTTTCCATTATAACCACGGCTTTTGTTAAATGTTACAGCCGTTACACTAAATAAGGAATGATCTGTTAGCTTTGTTCAACCTGTCAGTGATTGAATCGATACAGATCTATTCTCTTATTATTAATCTTAATGCAAAGAGTAGTCGATCAATTCATACAACATACCTAAATAAGGAATGATCTGTTAGCTTTGTTCAACCTGTCAGTGATTGAATCGATACAGATCCTAATGGTTTATACGTTAGTGTCCAGTTTTCTTCACCTCCTGATATATCACCTACTATTCTCTTATTATTAATCAAAAAAGTAGTCGATGAGGAGGAAGAAAACTTTTCACTCCCACACTTTATAGTTGCGTGGTGGGCCTGTTCATGCGTTGCATCCAGATGAGTTATAGCAGTATTATGATGTAATGACTGACCATTACCTGGTACACTCACTACTCTCATGACAGTTTTCTATAACTGTGCCAGCGATGGGTCGTTTGGATGACGAGTTAGGGGTTGGAGCTAGTCGGTGCAAAGGAGCATGACTCCCCCAACTATTCTTAGCCATAACTCCGTCATTATACTCTCAAATACATCGAACCTTTTCTATTCTGTTCTCTATATACTATAGCATAATATAGTTTGAAATTGTTTTTCTATGGATAGCGGCTGCGGAGCTATGGCTGGAAGAAGGCCAAAAAATAGGGTTTTGGGGCGTCTGCCCGCCAAAGCACTGATATGCTGTATCTCGACAACCACTGGGTCAAATGGAATGAAACTTGAACCATTGGATTTAGAGTCTCTCAAATATATGTTTTCCCGTTTTCTGCCTATTTGGGTCTTAAAATGAAGGAGTTGAGAATCGGCTCTCAGGCGGCCCATCCGGCCAGCCAGAAACCAACTTTTTACTCAGCCAACAATATAGTCCCAAACTTTGAATATATACTTTTATTGCTGGTTTGAATGCTATTTCCATGTTTCAAGTCCATAGCTTTCAATCTGAAGGAGTTGTGACTGGATTGGTGATTTTTGGAATTACCCAGAAAATAATAATTAGTCCTCACCACAACCGCTGATCGCTCAGTTTTCGTCATTGAGAGGTAAAACTTTCAAAAACGACTAAACTAAATTTGTTCATTAAGATGGTCCATTTTTGTGGGATTTCGCTTAGCCAGTCTCGAGATATAGCATGTCGAAAGTTGAAAATCCGGGACTTGGTGGATTTCGTTCAACCCCCCCAACCGCACCACCATACAACGACAAATTTCGACCCCCCTGGAAATGTACAAAAATTGTACCATTCGATAGCCAAAACACTAAATATTATGTATGCAAAGTTAGAGATCTCAATCTACCATATTTATGGCGTTATGTCCGAAATAGTCTGGAGCGGCCTTTTTCGTCCGGCGCTGCAGGTTTGGTTAGTATGGATGCGGCTGTGCAGTTTGACAAAAAGCCAAAAAATTTACCCTCCAATCGACATGAAACCTAGTTCATCTTGTAGCCCTGAGTCAGTACTTTCAGATGCACAAATAAAAAAAGGGGTTTACCATACAAACAAATCGAGAAAAACGACTTTAAAGCCAAAAAAGTCTCCTTGAGCGACCATGTCTCAGATTTTTCCACCTTGTGGTGCAGGAAATTCCCTGACACACACGGGTACCCCACCTTAAACTGCGCTACGGCCGATCGACCGCGCGCGGCAAAAAGTAAGCCCAACGGGGGGCTCGAACCCCCAACCTTGTGATGACTTTCATCTCCGAAGAGTCTTAAGAGTCACACGCTCTACCGATTGAGCTAGCTAGGCAAACGGGCCGAGCAGGGAATTGAACCCTGGACCACTCGCAAACTTCAGATCGATCAGTATTGATCGTCGCCCAAAGCGAGTATCATACGACTAGACCACACGGCCGCTTGAATTGATGACGAAACGGAAATTTCAGCGCTATTTCAGTTGCAAGCGGAGATTATGTAATATTTCCGAAAAACTGACTAATGTTTTTACTATTGTTATGTAATCACGGTTACTTTTAGCTGCTGTTCTTCAATTATTGACGCACTGCAGGAATAAATGCTTTATCTGTTTTATAACTATACCTTTAGGACCAATGTAGGCTGAATCTATAGAATACTGTGTACTGCGTACCTAAAATTAGTATTCGCTTTGCATACGTTTCGACGGCTGGTACAGGTCTTTTACCAATGAATGCATGAATGATGAGTGAATGAATGAATTTTCTGTATTTATAGCCCTTTGCCACCTTGTGACCGAGTTAGGCTCTATAGAGTACTGCGTACCTCGAATATTTGTCCGCTTGGCAGACGTTTCGACATATTATATCAAATTAATGAAGTTCAAACCATTTGACAGATGGGGCCAATTAGTCAACACGCGTGTGTTGATGGCACGAGGGAAACCCTTCCTTCTCGAGCGAAAGTTCGTGTAACACCAGATCAGCCGATAAGATGACACTATTCCGCAGAATACTGGGGAAAAAACCTGCACCAGCCACCCGAACATGGGAGTCCATCTAATGAGAGAGTTGCGGTATGGAGTTCCAGAAGTCAATCACCGCTATCAGACCTTTCTCAGTGTTGAGTAAGGTGTGAAGATTGGTATCTGGCAAGGAGCTGAAGTGCTTGGTGCGATGTTCCTCGTAGTCATCGCACTGCAACAGGATATGTTCGACCGTTTCAAGTTCTCCGCAGGCGCATTCCCAACTGCGCGTGCCATTATTGATTTTATGAAAGTAAGCTCCGAACGCCCCAAATCCTGTTCTCAACTGCACGGCTTTGCTGAGATTGTGGCGTGTTTCTTCTTTCATAAAGTGAGTGAGTGGGTTTGCCTTCCGTGTGGGGTAGAACGTGCATCCCGCTACCTCTCGGTAGTGTCTACCCGCTTCGCTGCTATTGAAAGCAGCCCCCCACTCAGTCAACAATTCCTCTCTGATAGTTCTTCGCAGTTCGCTGTTCTTCTTCCTAAAGCGTTCTGCACTTTGTGGCTTAGGCTTCTTATGGACACTCCCAGGGCTCAGACGAAATATTGAGATGGCGAAATTATGCTCCAAAGCGTCCCTTGCCCATGCGCAATTGCACAATTTTGCTCAGGATATACCGAGTTGCAGACTTCATTGTGGGCCATAGTGGGTTCTCACTCTGTCGCAAGTAGGGAATATTCGAGTTGATCTCGCGACAGTGGGCGTCTGCGGTGTCAGATTTGAAGGCCTTTTTCCGTGCTTTGCGTGTTTGTCGTTTGACCCTAATCCGCAGGTCACCGGTCGTCCGCCAACAGTGCCTGACACGTCGAACCGAGCGTTTGCGTAGATCCTTTGTTGCGTCTTTATCCACTCTTTGAACTCATTGAGTGCTGTTTTCGGCTTGCTTCCCGCCATGGCCTCTCATAACGGATTGTTAGGGTTGAGATGGCGAGCGATCCGAACGGCATTGAAGCGCCACAGCTCTCTCCTTCGGTCAGACAATGGTAACACTCCAGCATCATTGTGGAGCGCCAGCGTGGAAGAACCCAGAGACTATAATCAATTTATTCATGCATCAACGCTCTTGCGTGAGGCTTTAGAACCTTGAGAACAGTCTATCTAACATTTTATCGCCAGGAGATCATCGTATTCTATGTAGTGGCACCACTGGTAATGTTTAACACGCTCATGCTCTGTGCCGTAAGGTAGTACATTATCGATGCGCAGTAGTACTTGTAAAATTTTGTATCGAGACGCGCATGCAGTAGGAGAAGAGCGATGCGATCGTTACCGATATCGGATGCATAACGGCGGCAATGGAACATGCTGTACTTCAGCAACGGCACCATTCTAGATTACTACCAGCAAATGTATAATACGGTATATAGAGGCTATGACGCCAAAAGTGCACTTGTATAATTGATAGTTACTTGTAAGAAGGTACAAATTTTTTAGACACATTATTAAAACGGTGGCCTTGGCAATGAGATCCGGATGAATATATTAAACTAATATTGGCACGCGTCACATCTCTTGGCATGCCGGTCTAAGCATTCAAGGGGATACGTGGGCAGTTTAAAATTTGGAAACACAATCTAAGAAACGGAAAAAGGAATTAAAAGATCGGGGTGCTAGAACCGCTCAGATAAGTCTCTCTGTCTCTGATTATGTAGTACGTATTGCTCAATTACTGGTTACCTAGAATACATCTGTCCTCTTTTTCTCTTGGGATGTGGAGTTAATAGTGCCTCCTGCAGCATGCCGTGGCCCATCGCCCGCCCGTCTGCATGCTCCTCCGGAGTCCGGCGGGAGTCCATAAACACCAGCAAAAATATCTTCTTTACAGGCTGGTATAATAAACAGTTTCCGCATTCTTCTGAGAGCGATAGGTTACAGCTTGATATATTGAGAAAAGTCGTTATTAAGCATTGAATATGCTATGTAAAAGATGAAGAGAAAAAGAAAGCAATCAGCCAGCCGCATACGGCGCGTGCGGCTGTAGGCAAATTCACAGCTTCATGTGAGCCGTGCCCACGAATTCTGCATTCATACACCGAAAGTAACACAGGACAGAAATACCCCGAGCGGTAGGAGACAGCCCTCCCCCCCTTCCCCCATGATTCAGCGATTGGACTCATATCGTTGGTGGTATCGTGGCATAAGTAGCGTTGTAATTGCACCGATAGTACTGTAATGGAATGGCCAATTATAAGGCAAATTGTTTACACAGAGTTTATGCCGCATCTAGCTACACCACAAGCTAGTATGGGCCAGGAATTGCTTCAGGGGGACAGGTCTCTTTTAGACCGAATGCACGGCAGAATTATCTCATGCGCCGTTTCAATGCCGTTCCTTTCACACATTCCGGTTGTGAACCCTATCGTGATAAGATATTGCTGCCGTACCCAGATGTATAGAGCTGTAAGCAATGGGATGACGCCCGTGCAAGGCAGCCGAGCCGTTGAGGAGATCCACGGCGCCAGCGTAAAATTATACCAATGCTAATGGCTTTCTGCGCGTTAACTCCTCTTTCAGGTAAAAAAAGGATTTAAATGGACTCATAGCCCACTAGGCCATCTGTCCGTTATCGCTTCGCCATGGCTTCCGACGAAAGTAGCGATGCTATATCGCCAATTGAGGACAAGAAATTTGACCCCAAATTTGACGAAAAGGCTTTTGCTCCAGTGGAGGAGATTGAAACTACCAATGTTCAAGAAGAGTTGACCAATGAAGTCATCGTGTCTAAAGTCATTGACTCGAATGACAACAGCGAGCTCAACCCTTGGACATTCCGTTCCGTCTTCCTAGGAATTGGCCTTGCCATTTTCGGTGCAGTCTTGGCAGAAATTTATTACTTCAAGCCTCAGACCATCCTGGTTAATGGTATTTTCTTGCTCATGATTGCTTATGTACTTGGCGAGGCAATGTCGAACCTTATCCCTCGACATACTTCCCGACCTGGCCTGACTTGGTTGAACCCGGCTCTCAAGTTCTTGAATCCCCAACCATTTAACATTAAGGAACATGTGGTGATTCTAACCATGAGCAGTACGGCCTCGACCGCTGCGTTGGCGACCGAGGTGCTGGCCGTCCAGAAGCTTTGGTACACGAACAGTGCCCCAGTTGGAAAGGCGATCGGTATCTTCACCATCTTCACCTCTCAGATTCTGGGTTACGGAGTTATTGGTGTTCTTCGAAAGACGCTAGTTTACCCAACCAAAATGTTTTATCCAAACATTCTGCCTCAGGTGTCGACCCTCCAAGCTCTTCACAACGACCGGAGCAATAACAAGGGCCGTCTTAAGCTATTCTACATTTGCTTCGGCTGTATGTTTATTTGGGAGATTGTCCCTGAGTGGATGTTCCAGCTTTTGATTGGATTTTCAATCCCATGCCTGGCTGCCTCCCACAGCTCGGTAGTTTCCAACATTTTTGGAGGTACAAACGGTAACGAGGGACTCGGGTTGCTGTCGATTTGCTTCGACTGGAACTATATTGCTGGTACTGGCAACCCAATGGCAGTTCCAATTGTTGCTACTATGAACAACCTCGTTGGATACTTCCTCTGCATCGCTGTCTTCCTCGGCGTGTACTACGGAAATGTATGGGAGGCTCAAAAGTTCCCCTTCTTGTCCCAGAGTCTCTACACTGCAGAATCTGAAAAGGGGAACTACGTTTTGTTTAACCAAAGCCAGATCCTTGATTCGCAAAACTCTCTCGATGTCGCGGCATTGGAGAGAGTCGGTGTGCCATACATGACCCCAACCTACACCGTTTACCTCATTGCTACCAACCTGTCTATTGCTGCAACATTCACTCACATGTATCTGTACCACTGGGATATCCTGAAGCAGGCACTGGGCTTCCTTGACCCACGAACTTGGAAGGATGCAGTTTCTGTTATCAAGTCAGTCAATTTGAAGTTCTGGCAGAAGGGCGAGCACGACGGCAGATTGAACCGAGATGGCTCAATTCCAGAGCTCTGTGATGACCCTCACTTCCGAGCAATGCTGAAGTACAAAGAGGTCCCACACTGGTGGTACATCTGTGCACTTATCCTTTCTTTTGCTGTTGCTTTGGTGTGCCTCTATGTTAGCAAGAGTGGCCTCCCATGGTGGGCTCTGATTGTGGCCATGATTTTAGCCGCACTCTTCACCACAGTACTTGGCGGTCTTGTGGGTATGTTTGGATTCGGTGGTACTCAGATGCAGACAGTCATTCAGATGATTGGCAGCTACATTCACCCTGGCAACCCAGTGGCCAATATGTACTTTACTCTTTACGGGTATAATTCGGTCCAGCAGGCATTCCTTATGCTAGCAGATTTGAAGCAGGCCCAGTATATCAAGCTTGCTCCTCGGTCGCTATTTGTGGCGCAGTTTATTGGCACCGTTGTTGGTTCAATTTTCAACTACGTTATGATGGAGTCCATCGTTACTAACCAAAAAGATATCCTTCTTTCTATCGAAGGAACTGCTATCTGGTCCGGTCAGAACATCCAGCAGTATAACACACAAGGTGTTTCTTGGGGAGCATTGGCCAAGTACATGTACAGTGTTGGGTCCCGATATGAATGGGTCCCTCTTGCGCTTTTGGTTGGATTTGCTTGCCCAATTCCATTTTATATTGCTCATAGGGTTTGGCCAAAGGCTGGATTCCAGAACATTAATGTTCCCATCCTGGTATGGTACATTGGCTGGCTCTGTGTTGGTGTCAACGCTTCTATCACTAGCTACTTCATTGTCGCCTTTGTCTCTCAGTGGTATCTGCGGAAGTATTACCCAGAGTGGTTCAAGAAGTACAACTATATTGTTGCAGCGGGCTTGACTGGAGGCGCCCAGGTTATGGTATTCGTTCTGTCGTTTGCAGTTGCCGGCGCTTCGGGTGCATCCCACGATTTCCCTTCATGGTGGGGTAACAGTCTCGGCGAAAATTTCGACCACTGCTACTACAATAATTAATGGTATTTGTCCTTGAGATGAAATTTGTGTATAGATAATGAATTGTTCAGAAATTTTAGTAATAAATATTGTGTTTGCATAGCCTCAAAGCTGATTTGCTAGTATTGCCTCCCTTTCTCGCTCACGAAGGAAGGTTTCCCTCGTGCCATCAACGCAAGAGTGTTGACTACAGTAATTGGCCCCATCTGTCAAATGGTCTGAACTTCATTAATTTGTTGTAGTATGTCGAAACGTCTGCAAAGCGGACAAATATTTGAGGTACGCAGTATTCTATAGAGCCTAACTCGGTCACAAGGGGGCAAAGGGCTAATAATACAGAAAATTCATTCATTCATTGCCTCCCCTTCGAACCATTTTTAAGTATTCCTCAAGGCTGTCAAGCAATTTTACTTCACTCTGGTCAACGATGTACAGTTGATCACATGTGTGTGTTATAAAATGCTGGTCATGCGATGCAATGACGGCGGCACCTTTGAAGTTTTGCAAGCTTTGTGTTAACGCTTCAATTGCCAAAAAATCAAGATGGTTTGTTGGCTCGTCAAGGATAAGCAAATGAGGAACGGACTCCACAAAGAGCCTTGCAAGCGCTACTCTGGTTAGCTCCCCTCCACTTAGCGATACTAAAGGACTGGTTGCAACATTTCCTGTGATACCAAATTGACCTAACAATGATCTTGCTGCCTTCTCCGATTCAGCAGATAATATTGAGATTGGAGTATCTGTGGTATCACATCTTCGTAGCTCGTCCACTTTGTGTTGTGAAAAATAGCCCAAAACGGCATTACCGTGCCTTTTTATATCCCCCTTTACCGGTTGGATAACATCCATCATTAATTTTAGCAGTGTACTTTTCCCTCTTCCATTGGCTCCGACAAGTCCAACGCGTGAATTTTGGCTTATCTGCAGCATAATAGCCTTTAATATAATAGGTAGCTGGGGACCATATTGGAATGTCACCTCATCCAGAATTAAGATATCACTTGAATTTCGTAATGGGACTGGATTGGGTAATTTCCACTTAGGGCACAATTCTTCGGCTTCGATTGAGATGGCTTCCCGCGTATTGAAATGAAAACCGGGTAGATCTCGATTTAATTTGAATCTATGACCCTTTGTGTTCTTATCCATTTGCACAGAATCCTTTAACTTCCGATGCTTTGAAGCCAAAGCTGCCAATTTCTTGTCATTTCCAGCCTTGCGTGCTTTAGTTATCTCTGCTGTCACGGTGGCCTCAGCAGCCGACTTTTTTTTTTCCATTGCTTCTTTCTTATTGCGAAGAAAATTTTGCCGCTCTTGAAGGTTCTCACGGTACTGATCATAGCCACCTGCGTAATAGACAAGTGTGTGGTCTTTCAGAATAATGGTTTCGTCTGTGACCGCATTCAGGAATGCTCGATCATGAGATACAACAATAATTGATGTGGTCGTGAGAGACCTCAAATAATCTTCAAGCCATAATATTGTAGGCAAGTCTAAGTGGTTTGTTGGCTCATCGAGTAACAAAATACTGGGCTTAATCAGTAACGCTGAAGCCAGTGCCGCTCGAATTCTCCAACCTCCAGAAAGGTTTGCTAAAGGGCCCTCAGCCATCTCCTTTGTAAAGCCTAGCCCTAGTAATATTTTTCTAGCGCGACTGTCTATCGAGTCCGCTTCACGAATAGCCAGCATTTCTTGAATGTCGTTTACTTTGGAGTGTGCCATAAACACGGCAGAATTTTCATCTTCATCGGTGATGCCATTCAAGTGAAAATTCTCTGCGGATTTAACAAGTTGGTCAATTTCATTTAACTTTCGTCGTGCTCTTGCTCCCCTTGCGCCACTGCGTTTCGTTGCATTTGCCTCGGCGATGGAGTGATTTGACTTGAGGTCTTCCAACGCTTGTTTCCTCAAAGTAGATACAAGTTGGTTATTTTCTCCTTGCTCAAGAGCTTTAGTGATATCAGTAAGCTGTTGCATCAGCTTAGCAGTTTCTTGATCGGAGGCAATAACACTGTCAAGGACAGAGCTGCTCTTATCAAATATCTCAAATTGCTCAACATATAGTGCATCAATGTTCGGCGGAAGACCAATTAAGATCCTTTTGCTAATGCATTTCAGCAGGGTGCTCTTGCCTGCTCCATTGCCACCCACAAGGCCATAATGAACGCCACGGAATATCTTTAATTCGGTATCTATGAGGAGCTCTCGATCGTCAATTGAAATATGAACGCCTCTGAGATTGACGTCATTGGAAAGAGTCTCGAGAGTTTCGGTATGGAATCGCGACACCTGCGAAGTCGCAACGATATTTGGACTCTTTGGACTAATTTTTTTAAGTTTGCGTTTCATAATAATTCAGCCATTTGTTGAAAGGCTATGAACGACGTCGCAATTTTATCATTATAAACAACCGCGAGAACGTTGACGAATTCTGACTCAAAGCACGTGACCTCCATAATAGCGATTAAACTGCTGAGATACCGTATACATATAACAGGCACAAGCTCAAGGAAGAGATTTTTTTGTGGTATCAGCTTTACTTCGGCGGCGAATAGTCAACCCTTACTCGAAGAGGCGAGGGGGAGGAACCGAGGATCCCAAATATCGAGCACGACTGCGTATTGTCGCTTCTTGAATAAGCTTCTATTCCAAAGCATCA
This sequence comes from Blastobotrys illinoisensis, assembly GCA_030558835.1. Classification (NCBI taxonomy): domain Eukaryota; kingdom Fungi; phylum Ascomycota; class Dipodascomycetes; order Dipodascales; family Trichomonascaceae; genus Blastobotrys; species Blastobotrys illinoisensis. The sequence continues at coordinate 6,040 of JAKTQJ010000036.1, read as the reverse complement.
AATACATCTGGCCACAATGGAAATCGCCCGGGTCACGGGCTAGTAACACAGGAAGTTCAGTATTTGGTGGGTACCGGTGAGGTCCCGTGGTAAACAAATTCATGACCAATTGAGCCAATGTCCGTTAAAGAGTGCTAGGACCTCTATTGATTGCGAGTTGGCTCTTCTACCCATGAATGCTGCCGATACCAGCATCTATGTAGCTTGGGATAGGGTATAACATATCATTGTTGCATCTGGTCCGCCGGTAGCAGCCTTGCTCCTATTGCTTCACAACAGAAATGAAACCACCCGTTAACAACACCTAACTATGGCAGAAATAATGGCCAATAATATTGAAGGCTAATTTGGCAAAGTGCAACCCACACTCATTCTCCATTCGTTCACTTGAACTTATCGGACTTTATCGGCAGCATCACCAAAGCGAATACCTACCTATCGCTGGAACAATTGTGTGAACTGATAAGCGAAGTTGCATTGAAAGGTACTGATACGTGAAACTAAGCTTGGAGTTGGAAGAGTTATGCATATTCGGAGAAACCCCGAACCATCGTTCGCTTATCGGACCCTGTCCGATGGCTGCGTCATCCGGGTGGGATACTCTTCCACCCTGCAGAGCCCCTCGAAAGTTGCCGCGAAGGCCTTCGAATTTGTACCTATAATGTACCTTTCAACCATACATGACGCTGATACCCTTCTGTAATCTCCACAATAACAAAGTGTGGAGAAATGCTCCTCGTTTATAAGTCGCCAAAATTCCTTAGAACATGTTAATCTCATAACACATATTTCAAGTCATGTCTATCACTGAAAAATCATCTCAAGTAATCGACAGTCTAGTCAACAGTGATGGTGACGTCGAAAATGGCGTCGTAAAGGAAACTGAGGACAATAACGTTTTTGCTCAGAAGAACAATGGTCCCGATTTCCGAGGGCTCTCTTGCATAGGGGCCGCTATTCTCATCGTCAAGACCCAAATCGGGCTAGGTGTACTCGGACTGCCTCAGACCTTTCAAGCTATGGGGTTTGTTCCAGGGCTGATAAGTCTCTGTGTTTTGTGTGCCCTGACTACTTGGACCGGAATTGTGGTAGGCAAATTTCGACTTAACCATCCAGAGGTCTACGGTATCGGCGATGCCGCGTTTATTATGTTTGGTTCAGCTGGCAGGGAGGTCATGGGAATTGGATCATGGCTTCTTTGGACCCTTCTTTACGGCGCTGGTCTGCTTACTGTAGGCATTGCCTTCAATTCCTTTACCGACCATGCAGCCTGCACGATGGCCTGGGCAGGCATGGGCGCCGGAATTGCATTTTTGATCGCACTTTTTGCACGAACCATGAAAATGCTTGCCTGGTGCGGGTACGTAGCAGTTGTCTCTGTTATCCTTGGCGTATGGATTGTTGCAATTGCATGCTTAGCCCAATCTGTACCAGCGGCTGCCCCTCCGGGTGAGCCCATCGAAAAAAATATAGTTGCGGTAGCAAAGGGTGCACCATTTGCAGCCATAGGTGCTGCGGTGTCGACCCAGGTGTTCAGCTTGTGTGGCACCGCATCGTTCTTTACGATTCATGCAGAGATGAGGGATCAGCGACAGTACATCAAGTCACTGTACCTTGGCCAAGGTTTTGTTGTGCTCAACTACATTGTTGTAGGCTCAATCATGTACGGAAAAGTTGGCCAGTACGTCGCTTCGCCAGCCCTTGGTTCTGCAGGTCCATTGATAAAGAAGATTGCCTATGGTGTATCCCTTCCTGCTCTATTCTTTGCTTGTTTTTTCCAGGCGCATATTGCAGGCAAATACGCATTAGTACGAATCCTTCGAAACTCCAAACATCTCCAGAGCAATAGTATTGTTCATTGGATTACATGGACCTCCATGATGGGTCTTGTCATTGTGGTCGGGTTTGTTGTTGCTGGAGCAATTCCTTTCTTTGATGATCTTTTGAGTCTCATTGGAGCCCTTCTTGGAACCGCTTTTACTTTGGTTGTCCCAGGATTTATGGCACTATATGAGCTGGGTAGCCATCAAATTCAGCCAGGTGAGAGCCGATGGAATTGGATGACGCACTCCCGACGGAATTGGTTCTCCAGTAAGAGGAATATGATAATTGCAGCCGCATCTTGGTTTGCTATCTTTGCTGGCGTGTATATTACTATATCCGGAACTTACGGCTCCATCGTGTCGATTAATAATGGGTACAAGGCGGGAACTGTAGGTCATGCATTCCCATGCGAAGATAACAGTGTTTAATTTTATATCAAGTAGCTTTTTTGTGTAACATTTCGGACGTTTATTTATTTTCACTTTCGGAAATTCTCCGTCGCTTTACCGTCAAATTAAAGTTCCTGTGATCTATGAAACTCGAGTCCAAACCCGCTATGTTTCAGACAATCGCATCCTGACGTGCATGCGTGGGGTAGGCGGATCTCGACCACCGACCGCTCTCCTTCGGACCAGCACCGCTACTACCCCCCTTGATTTTCGGACACCACCCGAACAGACGGAGACTCAGGTCGAGACCATACCAGTATATATCTAAAGGCGTGTAGCAGTTGAACTCTCTACACTACCGTGAACTGTAAATCACAGAAGAGCTAAAATGGGTCAATGAGTTGTGTACAACTGCTGATAATTTTATGAGCATTGCAAAGTACATCGGCTGTTTTCATTGGCCTATACATACAATCGTAAACCAAGGTGAAGATAAAACGATGCATAATACGGTACAATTGATTCGTTGACTTGAATGTAAATGCTACACGATCCTCGGCTGCCGTATCAGCGGCTGTTTGGGAGATAGCGAGAAGATATCATATCGCCTTCAAATTTACTCCCGCGGTTATGCGAATATACCGCCCTATATGAATAACGGTAACTACCGGTAGGTACTTGCTCCAGCACATTTACCTAACTACCGGCACACCTTGGTGTACTGTAGAAAAAATATACTGTAATGGAAAATAATTGACTACCCGTAGCAGTTGTTGTAGCGTCCTGTTATTTTAATATTCCAAATAGCAGTAAACTTTTAACTGTAGCGCTAACAATACAGCCACATCGTTATCAATATGTACCCCGCAAGTTGGTGCAGCACCCTAGCGGAACAGGTACCCCGTTGGGAAGCCTGTCGCCTATACCCGCTTATATACCAAACGAGTGCTGCACTTGCCAATTAATAATGGATATGGCCACCAAGGGAAATGGTTGAAGAAGGTCAGCCTATTCAGCGCCGTCTTCCGGCATGTGAAAGATGTCGTTCTCGTAAGACGAAATGCGATTCCGAGCTGCCTTCCTGCGCGAATTGTGTAAAGGCCGGCGTCCCCTGCATGAATAAGGACAGGGTACTTGGACGAGCAGTAACTAGGAGTTATGTCTGCAGCCTAGAGGACAGGATAAGAGCGTTTGGAGAAAATGGCGAGCCTGATCTCGAAACATTTGAGCCCCCGAATAAGCGGCCAAGGCTCTCGGAAGAGAGATCACCACCTAAAAATCCAGTTAATACCACACCCCCGGAGATAGTCAATGGCGATAGACCTGAAAGTACACGTTCAGCGTCTTCGTCAGATGAAGATAACGGAGATGAGATTGGAAGCCCGCGGACTTCAAGAGCCATGGAAGCGCTGCTAGTTTCGACTTTGTCTAGTGGCGGACCAGCTACCCACGTCAGTGATGATCTCAGCGTGGAACTGAACCAATACCCTGGATCGAATGGCCTGCGCGGTGAGAGGGAGCAATTCATTCAGAATGAGAATATAGCAATAGCGAAGCTGGGCAGAGATTTCCTCGGGCGGGCTCGCAGGACAAGGTCGACGAATATCGCTGCATACGATTTTAAGCTCCTTGCACGTTTAGCAAAGCGATACTTCACATGGATGGGCAGTGCGCACCCTATATTGCATGAGTGTGTGCTCCACTTGCAATTGGAGAAATGCCGGATGCGTCCAAATGAAGCCACAGCACAGGATAATTTCCAGGTGAATATGGTTATTGCCATTTCTCTTGCCTCAATTAGCAGACCACATTTGTCTACGTCGGAGATTGGACGCTATGCACATGACTTTTGGAAGCTGGCATCAAAGTCTCTGGGCCAGATGCTTAGCGGGAGAGGGATTCAGAAGCTTCAGAATATTTTGCTGCTGTTACAGTACACACTTCTTGTTCCGAAATCGGGAAACCTGTGGCAGCTCTCAGGCACTGCTATGCGGTTTGCTACCGAATTGGGCCTCTATGCCGAGCCAAGCCCCTCTCAGGAGTTTGATCCGTTAGCTTTGGACTTGCGCCGAAGAGTGTTCTGGACATGCTACTGCATCGATCGCATTCTATCCACTGTAATGGGCCGTCCGACAAGTATTCCCGACTCTTGGATTACAGCTAAAATCCCCGCTCTGGTGGAGGATAGATTGATAACTGTAAAAGGCATTTCCCATGGTCCCATATGTCAGCTCAAAGTTGCCCAAGTACAACAGATCCGAATTTGCCGGCTGCAGTCAGAAATCCATAAACGCCTGTACGCACCGGTCATGGATGAAAGCATCTTGGAAGAAAATACAACCGCCTGGATGTGGCACATGTATGACCAACTCCGCTTATGGCGTGATAGCTTTACCTATGCCACACCGCTAATCACCAAAGAGTGGACCGAGTTGCAATTCCACATTGCGGTAGTTCTTCTCTTTCGACCGTCACCCAATCGGCCAAATCCATCAGATGAGGCCCTTCATGTGGCATTCCATTCAGCTGGAGAGGCAATGAAGCTGGTCAAGACGATGCACAGAGACCTTTCGGCGGTTTTCTCCTGGCTAACAGTTCAGAATCTATTCATGTGCGGCTTGACTTTCATTAATTCACTAAAGGAATTCGCTGACAAGCACACTCCACACCAACTTTGTATCTCATTTGTGGAGATATTTCTCCAAATTCAGGCTTGTACTGCAATGTTGGAAACACTATCCGCTCTTGAAGCTGGCTCAAATGAGAGGATCAGAAATGTATTCGAAATGGCCTCGTCTAACGTCCTCCATAACCTTGCGAGTAGTTCACCTCGCATGCAGCAATCAGGTCACTACAGCAAGGAGGGTTGTATCTGGGCGCAAATTGCGAAATCTGACCATTTGATGATTCAACGACCAATAGCAGTTGAGGGCACTTCAATTGCAATTAAGTTATACTCTAGTATTCTCGACCGGACTAATGATCAAAATTGGAGTACTTCTCTCGACCATGTTACTAATGAGCACTTCTCTAACCACGACATTGATGCTGCCCCAGTCCGATCACTGTTACCACTTGACGATAGTCTATACTCAGTTGCTGTTGGTACTGGAGCAATTCCCGCTCAATCTGCACCTAATGGGAATCCACATGCGCAAAGCATGCTACCGTCACGAGAATCTAGTCTTCCACCTAGCTCTCAATCTGCTACCTTTAGCCCCCCCGTGTCTCTGTCATTTAATGATCCGGATATGAACGGTCTTGCAGCCATATCTAAAGTAGCCGCAGAAGCCGAACCACTGAAGAACGCCAATGATCTCCCTGACTGGAGTGAGGCCGACCTTGGAGCAGAGCTAGAACGATGGTTTCTGTATCCTTTCCCTGAGATATCTCCTCCAGTATCTGTCATGATGAATGATCAAGGAGGTTCATAAATGTCACAATCTCCAGGAATCTTTTAAGGGGAAACCTACAATAAGGTCTCAAGATCTCAGGAAGTAGGAGTAAATATAACCATAAATTGAATGTGCTGTCGAAATTTAACTATCATGTATGCGTTCAAAATTAGGAATGTCATTTATTCGCCAATACCACCCATACCACCGCTGTCACCAAGACCACCGCTGTCACCAAGACCACCGCTGTCACCAAGACCACCGCTGTCACCAAGACCACCGCTGTCACCAAGACCACCGCTGTCACCAAGACCACCGCTGTCACCAAGACCACCGCTGTCACCAAGACCACCGCTGTCACCAAGACCACCGCTGTCACCAAGACCACCGCTGTCACCAAGACCACCGCTGTCACCAAGACCACCGCTGTCA
>JAKTQJ010000035.1:0-133087 GCA_030558835.1 Blastobotrys illinoisensis | reverse complement strand
CTGCTCCAGCTCGTAGTAACACGCGTAGGTTCAAGGCAACGTTCCCGGAGAACACTGTTGCGGCGATGCGCGGCGCCATAGAGGCCGGCGCCACCATCATCGAAACGGACATCCAGGTCGCCGGCGACGGCGTCGTCGTCGTCACCCACGACCCCAACACGGTGCGGTGCTTTGGCGCCAAGCACGACATTCCCTCGACGCCGTACCACGGCGTGCTCGACCGCCTGCGGACGACCGCCGCGCCGCACGAGCCCATGCCGACCTTTGAGCAAATCGCCCGGCTCTTCGCCGAGAGCGCCGAGTTCTCGACGATCCAGCTCATGCTCGACGTCAAGCGCACGAACGAGCCCGAGGTCATCGCCAAGGTCGTGTCCATTCTGCGCGACGTGAACCCGGACATGGGCTTTTGGGCACAGCGCATGGTGTTTGGCATCTGGCGCGAGGACGTGCTTGACGCCGTTCACCGCGAGGCCCCAGAGGTGCCCGTCGTGTTCATTGGCATCTCAAAGTCGCTCGCGCGGCGGTTCCTGGCCCATGAGCAGGTCATTGGCATCTCGCTCCACCACATTGTGCTCAGTGTCGCCGGCGGGCCGCAGCTCGTTGCCGATGCAAAGGCCAAGGGCAGGCTTGTCTACTCGTGGACCATTAACAGCGGTCCGGCCATGCGGTGGGCCATTTCGGCCAATCTCGACGGCATCGTCACTGATACTCCGGACGTCTACAATCGCCTGCTCGAGAACATTACGGACGAGGACCTCAACAAGGTGTCTCCGGAGAGCGTGTACACGTGGTCGCAGCGGTTTGTCAAGTTCCCTCTAGCCATTTTCACGTTGAAGTTCTTCCTTACATTGGCCCAAATTGTCTCCTTTTTTACCAAGCGTGCTCCGCTCTAATCGACCAAGTGTGCTTCCTATACGGTAGTACAATCAACCAAGCGTGTTCCGCTATCTTAGATATACAGGTAATAAATATTGATGGTTTGCTTTTATTATAAAGCAATTCTACAAATTGGTTTGGCAAATTGGTGCTTTTGATAAATGATTGTGTCTATTTGATGTGGATTGCCTATTTACAAAGTACATGTATCACAAAAGGGAAGCTACGCTGTAGTATTTTTGATCTGTTCAATTCATTCATTCTACGCCATCTGAGATGAAATAATTGGAGAGTTTTGACACAAACAAATGGTAGCCATATGAGGGCCGTTAAGACCTGTAATTACACAAGAGCGCTAACCTGTAATGGCAGGATCTTAACGGAGGTGCTATTCTGTTACTTGGTCTCATATAGTTGAGATAGCACTGGCAATACTACGGTACGGATAAATGTTGAAATTTTCCACGTAAACTTGGAATTTATTATTGTTACATCTTGTAACGCAATATCCTGTAACGCTAATAGCCTGTAACGCTATCAACGAACTCAAAAAAAAATGGTGGCCGCAGTGGCCACAAAGAAAGGAATTGAAGGGGAATAGTAACGCAACACGACTGCCGCAATGGGAGACAACTTTTGGTAACAGCTAGCTGGCGCATATACCGGTAATGTCGTTAGATTTGAACAACCAAACTATTCCGTATTGCCGTTATCAATTCGCTCTATGGCTATTTTATTGGTACATCAGACATTATTATTACGATATAACTCAACCACTTGGCGGTTCCTTCTGTTCCTCCGCTAGAGTGCGATATTCGTGCCCATTTTCTTGATATGGCCATGATGCCCACTGCCAATTCACAAACCTATCAAAATCATGAACAGTACCCCGTCAGCTTACTTCCGCATAATAATTGGAAACTCCCCGCAATCGGGTACCACCAAAATAAACGACCCATATTATCTTGGGATAGTTATGCGTTGAAAATATTCCAGTTTCTTGTGGCATGCCATTGTGACTAGCGTAGAGTGGGTGCGGCGTGCAAAGCCATCAAACGCGCCTGGATCAAGATCTCTACCACAACTGGTTTATCAACACGAAGGTTAGACCCGTCAGGAAAATTCTTTGAGCTCTCTTTCCATCTGGATTGTTTGCTCTTCTTTGGATACGAACAGAAGCCTGGACTACAGAGGAATATGAGGGGATTCAGGAAACCCGCTTGAGAGTTGAAGGTTTTTGAGTACGTCAGTCTCAATTGCATCATACGAATACATTTCAAGGCCGCATCCAGAAGGGACCTTTGGGGCTTGGTTCCGCTTGTCCCAGTCCGCATCATGGTCGTAGTAGCATCTAAACTCGGTCATAGTGGATCGCTTTTACGCTGCAAGTTTATATATCATCTGTGTGGGCCAAATGACGGGGGAGCTGTTGGAAGAATTGTTAACCGCGATTCTCGAAAGTATTGAGATATCAATGCCGGACCTTCAGGTACGGGCGAAGGAATGTTATACCGGTACAAGGTAATGATTTACCGCAATTGAATATTATTTTGATGGAATGGTACGATATTACAGCATTACCCACGGCGCTGTTTGTGAATTGATAATTTTAATACTTTACATTCTTAAAACGTAAATTACTCGTCAATCCTCGCTTAGTTGAGCTACCGGTATTCACTTTATTCTCAAGTACGACAATTCTCAAGCGACTGTGTCAGTGAACCCTTCTGAAATTTAGTGCAACAACAATTCAGATGATTTCTACGGGACTGTTGGTTCCTTTCGAGAATCGAAAATTCTTACCCAATTAGTTTTGGGGTCAAGTGACTGAGATCGAGTCTATTCAGTATTTCAAGTTACAATCGTGAAACGGGGGTCTGGGGGCTGGCCCCCAGCTCAGGGGGGTTTGGGGGGCTAGCCCCCCAAGTGCTTACGGCAGAGTGTATTTGGGCCAGCCCCCAACGCCGTGTAGCTGACCCCATTTTCAAGGGGATTAGAAAGAGCCGGAGGCGGCGGCAGAGAGCAGGACGTGGGCGATGGCGGTCTTTGGCGGAATCAACATGCCGCTCTCGACAGACTCGTGACGCAGGAGCTTGCCCAGGGTCTCAACAGACACCCACTGGGCGTCCTCGAGCTCCGGGTCGTGATCCAACCTAATCTCCTCCGTCTCGGCCTGGCCAATGCAGCCCATCATGATCATGGCCGGGTAGGGCCACGGCTGAGTGGCGTGGACCTTGACCTTGCCTACGCGCACGCCAGACTCCTCGTAAACCTCGCGCCGGACACAGTCCTCAATGGACTCGCCCGGCTCCAGGAACCCAGCCAGGCACGAGTACATCTTCGTCACGCTGTGGCGCTTGTTGAGCCCGAGCAGAACGTGGGTCCCTGCGCGGTTGAGCACGGCGACAATGACCACGCAGTCCGTGCGCGGGAACGACAGGTTGCTGATTGTCTGGTGCGAGACGCAGTTGCCCCCGCGGTTGGCACACAGCAGCTTGCACCCGCCGTTGATGGGCAGCAGCGGCGAGCCGCACGAGCCGCAGAACCGGTTCCGCGCCAGCCAGTCGAGAAACATGCGCGCCTGCGAGTAGGCAGGGGCGTCCAGCTGCGACGACAGCCTCAGCATCCGCGCGTTCTGGAAGGCGTGCCCCTCCGGAACGGCGTCCAGCAGCACGTTGATCCGCTCGGAGAGCTCCTTCGGCAGGTGCGCGTGGAGGGTCACGTCAATGGCAAAGTACGGGCGCCCTTTGTACTCCTTGTAGGCGAAGACGGCGTCGGTTTCGTCGACGCCGAGGAAGACCATGTTGACGTAGGGCCGAGGCACGTCGGCCGAGAGCTTCCACTGGTCGACGGCGGTCTTTTCCTCCACGCCAAAGTCGTCGATGATCCCGGCGACCTGGGCATAGGAGAAGTGCGCCAGCGCCGGGCGGTCGCCCTCCTCTGTGATGAGCGGGTTGAGTTTCTGGAGGGGGACGAACCGGGTCGACTCGTGGACGGCGGCCTTGTGGAGAAACGCGTAGTCCTCGCGCAGGAAACTCAGCCGGTTGAGCGGGTTCCCGCTGAAGTACGTGCTGTGCTCTTCTATCATTTTGTCTACGCCGGGCTACGGGCTATGGGGGCGGTTGGAGGGTTCCGGGTGGGGGCGGGCCTATCAAATCCTCGACATTGCATACGCCGTTCACCGGTGCATTCAGCGACGTCAGCTACGAGCAGGGGCAACAGCAATCCGTGGCGTAGCTCGTGTATTTGGGGGCCAGCCCCCAAACCCCCGTAGCTGGGGGGAGACCCCCCAGACCCCCCTGGTTACAGTGTAACAAATGTCGGTTGCAGTGGACTAATGTACAATTGGAAATCTATAAACGCCTAAATCAAAAACTCAAACCCAATAACCGGGAGCCGGGACCAGCCGGCTGCGGTTGTATTTTACAGCACCAGAGCGGAGAAGGCAATGGCGATAACCATGGCGCCAATTGGTGCCACGAGCGCAGAGCCGAGGTTGTTCTTCTCGGAGGTCTCCGCGGCCGAGCTTGCGCCGGTAGAGGTCGCCTTGCTGGTCATGGTGGAGGTGGTGTTGTCGAGGGCGTTGTTGTACAGGACAGCCCGGCTAGAGGTGAAGATGCCACCGGACACGTAGGAGACCGGGTGGGTGACGCCTGAGACGCTGCCGCTCTTGGCATTGAGGTTCAGGCCCTTGGAGGATCGCTCAATGTCAGAAACGGACTTTACGCCGGTAGACGTCTTTGGGGCCGAAGTAGTCGCTGGCGAGGTAGTGGTTGGCGCCGCAGTGGTAGACTCCTCGGTCGAGGTGAGGGCAGCGCTGCTGGACGCAGAGGAGCTGGGAGCAGCAGAGGAGGATGCCTCAGTAGATGACGCTGGCGCAGAAGACGAAGGGACGGCAGAAGACGACGCTGGAGTAGAAGTCGGCTCTGGAGACGACGACGGCGCCGAAGAAGACGCCTGCGTGGACGAAGCTGGAGCCGAGGACGAAGCTGGGGCCGAGGAAGGCTCCTGAGACGACGACGGGGAGGAAGACGAAGAGGATGGGGATGAGGAAGATGGAGAGGAGGAAGAAGAAGAAGAAGAAGAAGAGGACGAATCGTCGGAATCACCCACTTCAAACACCTCAATGTAGGCAGTGTTGCCGTTGGAAGCGGTAACAACGCAGAAGGCACCATCTCCCGCACCGTCAGCCGACAGGTTGGAAGTCACCTCGTTCACTCCGTTCTTGCTAGGATCAATTTCACACGGAAGGCCGTTGCAATTGTCGCCATCGCACACAATTCGCACACCAAAGTTGGGCTTTGTGTTCTTGAACGGACAGTCGTTCTCCAAGTAGACTGGGTTCCACCCAATCTTTACAAACGTGTTTCCGTCGTCGTCAGTGTTGGCGCCAGCCACGTACGGAGTCCAATTGCCCCAGGGCTTCTCCTTGGTGCCCCAAACACAACCGTCGCTCGTGGAAACACCAGGCGGGTTGACGTAGTAGTGCGCGGCCGTACTGGCCCAGTAGGACGGGTCTGGCACGGCAATGGTCTCCGAGTTGCCCTTGCCAATGTTGGTAGGAATAAGCATGGCCTCGTTGCCCGGGAGAACGGTCTGGCAGAAGGCAACGTCCTGAGAGCACTTGTTGCGCACCTGGACCTTGCCCGTGCCATCTACGCAGTAATCCTTGTTTTTAAATGGCTTCTGGATGTTGCCGTCATTGTCGCAGTACAGGCCGCCGTACTGGCTCTGTGGGTACGAGTAGCTAGTGGCTTCCGGGTCCCACTGCATCGAGAGCTGGCCCGGAGGGCACGCGTACGGGCACCAGTTGCCAGGCTTGCAAGGCTGGTCAGGCGACATGGCCCAGCCTGCGTTCTGCTCCTTTGGAGTGACCTGGACGAGGCCGGCGTTGGTAGGGAAAGCGCACTGGCCACCGCGTTTGGCCAGGTCGATTTCGGCCACGGTTGGCCCGTGCTCGTGGGAATGAGCCGCGGAGACGCTAGACCCGCTAGCGAGAATCGCAGCCGCAATGAGGAATAAATTCATCTGAATTGGTTTTGAAAAAACGAGTGGACGTGACTTTGCTCTCTTTGATTTTTAACGAGTGAATGTGAGCTGTCGAAAAGTTGTAGACGCGATGGATGAACCCCCTAAAGTCCCCCCTGATAGTCCTGTGGTTTGTGTGTACGATCGGTATTTGCACCCGCATTGGCGGCACCCCCTTTGCTTAAATATGTACAAATTTTCTGTATGCCAATAGGAGCCCACATTGACTGTTTACGCATGGCCTGACCGGGTAAAGATCGCTGCAGATCACTTTTTCCGATGGGGGTGTGGCATTCACCCGGACCCCCAGGGCTTGACCGCACAGATCGCCTATTTGGGTATAGTGCCTGCCCATTTGAGCCTAAGGTGTCTACGACATTTTGCTGAGATTTATGAACGGGTGTCAAACTTGAAATGAAATGCCTGTTTGACCAGCCGTTAAGTTCACCACCAACATGCGTTGAACCTTCGGGGGGCTACCTGTGTTGCGGCTATTTTTGTGCTCAACCGCCCTTTTTTTTTTCTCATGCCGCTTCTTCATGCATACCAAGGCTACGCTACACAGCGCTGTACTGTACGCACTGTACTGTATTGTACTGAGGTGGTTTGTTTACTGTAGATCAGGTATATCACAGAGGGCTGAAAAAGTACCGTATTTGCGCAAATCATTGTTGTTTTATTAAAATATACGTAGGCTATACCATGGTATTATTAATTTATAGAAGGCGGAATTACCGTATTGTCTATACTTTTTAAGTGACAAACAGTTTTCGGACTACCGGCACGATCGTTCATAACAAATGCCGGTTATAACCATTGGTGATGCCGTTATACTATACACTATATAATTGGTCTCCTTGGTAATACGGTTACAACAGTTATACCGCTATATAATTGGTCTCTATTGGTAATACGGTTGCAATAGTTATACCGCTGAATAGCCAATGGTATAGCTGGTACTATCCAGAATTTGAATTGTAACTGTACCTGGCACTCCACCATTTGTAATAGGCTAACAGCCAATCTCATTGGTAAATTACACAATGACCCATTGGTATAATTCTGAATTTGGCTTGCACCTATCGGTACTGGTACTTGGTAACTGGTACTATTGGTAATAAACTAACAGCCGAATGTTATTTGCAATTTACGCAATGAAAACTAGTGGATTGCCAATCAGCATAAAGAGATGTAACGTAAGTAAAAGCTGTGGTAGTTTATTAGTATTAAATTATATATCTGAAAAAAACACATGCTAAGACCGGAGTGGTTGTGGGTTGTTGTGGCGTATCGAAAATGCAATTGCTTTCGCCTTCTTTCCTCTTCTTCATCTCAATTCTATTAGTAGTAGATCGTAGGGGTAATAGATGGCCCCGGGGGTTACAGCCACGGCTGCTGCTGCTGCTGTTGCTGTTGCGCCTGTTGCTGCTGCTGCGACTGCGACGGGTGCGGTGGCTGCACCGGCCGCTGCTGCTGGCCGTGGCTCGCGGCAACGGCGGCCGCCGAGGCGTTCTGCATGGCGGCCCTCGGGGGCGCGTCCCACATGTCAGACTCGTATATCCGCTGGGCGCGGGCGGCTTCTGCGGCGGACGCGGCGGCCGTCGCGTCAATCTCGTCCTTCTTGGCCGAGTGCCGCATGTACTGCGGCGACGGCTGGAGCTCATTGTTAGTCGCAGTGTGGTCCCGCTTCTTCTGGTCCTCGTCCGCCTCGGCCTGCTGCAGCTGCAGCCGCTGCTGGTTGAGCTGCTGCTGGCGCTTCTCCTGCTCCTTCTGGCTCTTGCACATTGTCCAGTCAAACACATAGTCGTAGAGATAGCGCTGCCGAATGAACAGGTCCCGCAAAATCTTGCGCAAAAACACATAGTCGGGCTTGTCGTCGAACCGCAGCGACCGCGCGTAGTTGAGGAACATGGTGAACTCCATGGGCAGGCCCCGCGTCAGCACGTCCGCCGAGGTTGTCATCTTGCGCTCCATAATGCGGTCGTACTTTTGCCGCTTCGTCTGCGCCTTGAGGCCCTGCCACGGCAGCGACCCGCGGATAAAGTAGATGAGCACGTACGCCAGCGACTCAATGTCGTCCCGGCGCGACTGCTCGACGCCGAGGTGCGTGTTGATGCTGGCGTACCGCGCAGTGCCCGTCAGGTTCTTGTTCTCGCGGTACGGGATATGCAAATGGGTCCGCGGGTCCCGGTACTTTTTGGCCAGGCCAAAGTCAATCACGTTGACCTGGTTGCCGCGCCGGCCAATGCCCATGAGAAAGTTGTCGGGCTTGATGTCTCGGTGGATAAAGTTTTTGGCGTGTATAAACTCAATGCGCCCAATCAGCTGGTCCGCCAGCAACAGCACCGTCTTGTATGTGAACTGCCGGTTGCAGAAGTTGAACAGGTCCTCGAGACTCGGACCCAGCAGGTCAATGACCAGCGCGTGGTACCCGCTCTCGGTGCCATACCACCGCACAAACGGAATGCCTATGCCGCCAGAGAGGCACCGGTAGACGCGCGCCTCGTACTCAAGCTGCGGGTGTCGGGTGCGCACCGACTCGAGCTTGATTGCCACCTCTTCGCCAGAGATGATGTTGGTTCCTGGCACACGTTAGTCTTTTTGCGCCTTGGGGGTGGTGGGGTTCTTACCAAGGTAAATGTCGCCAAAGGACCCGGAGCCGATCTTGCGGCCGATTTTGTACTTCTTGCCCAAGCGGAGATCGCTATTCGCACTGCTCTTGTTAGTCTTGGTTGTCGTGCCGCCAGGTACATACAGAGACGCCGATGAGGAGGACATTTTTGGTGGTGTTTTTTTCTTTGTGTCGCGGGACAGCCCTGGGCGGGTTTTGCTCAGCCTGTGATCGTACGGGAGGACAAGGGGGATAGAGCCGGAATGAAATATGCCGTCCGATGAGCCGTTTGAACAGGAAAATGCGGGTGGTGCGAAGCAGCTGTTTTTTTTGTGTTTTTTGGGTGTTTGTGTCGTATGGAGGTGGATGGGTCCCAACTGGCAGTCTTTTCTTCGCCAGCGCATCACCAGGCGCCTTAACTTAACACCTAATTAATTTCTGATACATCACTCAACTCTACCTGCCGAGTTGTGCTCAACTCTACCTGCCAAGTTGTACAGGTCGTATTCAACTACGATACGCTCAATTGAACAGCCGGTTACATATTGAGGTACGGAGTATTACCGGCTACGGGATTTGGAGTGCGTGATATTGGGCAAATTGGGGAGGGGGGGCATTGAAGTACGGAATTAGAGGTACGGAATTAGAGATACGGGAAAGAGGTACGGTTATAATTAAACATTAAATCTAAAGAGTACATAATGCTGATTAGCGGGGCCTGATTTTCATATCAAAACGATTGTTAGAAGTTAGTCTGTCGTAAGAGGGGGATTATTTGTTGACAATCTTGACGAGCTTCTTGAGGCCGCCAGTAATCTTCTTGTACCAAGCCTGCTTCTTGACGGCCTCTGGGGCAGCGTTGTCGGCGGTCTCGACAGCCTTCTCAAGGCCCTCGGCAACCTTGTTCTTGGAGCCCTCGGCAGCGTCCTCAGCGGTCTCCTTGGCCTTGTCGCCCTCCTTGGCGGCGGAGGACTCGCCCTCCTCTACGGCCTTGTCGCCCTCCTGCTTGGCCTCCTCAGCGGTCTCCTCGACCTTGGCTGGGGCCTCAGCGACCTCCTCCTTCTTCTGCTCAACGGCCTCAGTGGTTGGCTGCTGGGGGGCATGGTTAGTGGGAGCAATGATAAATAGCGGGAGAGAAACATACCTCGTTCTTCTGCTGCTCAGACATTATTTATTAGCTAGTGTGTAAATACCAAAAGAGAAAAGAAAAGGAAGAAGGAGGATCAATTCAAGTATTTATAAATTTTGTCACGAGAATTTTTTTTTAGCAAGCCCCTTTGCTCACACTGCGCATCACTATACACGACTGGAAAATATCGTCGCTGTTCAGCCTTGCGTATGTACGACATGTATGTGCATTAATCAGAAATCGCGTTGACCATCACTTGGATTACTCAAAGCAGCAGCAAGGCAAAGCAGGGAGACTCCACCCCTTAACCCTCGGCAAATATGGCTAAAAAAACACCACCGCACCGCACCTCCTCCTGAAATTGCGACCGCGAATTCCAATGCAGCGGATTAAGGAATGGAGAACCATGTAAGGAGGGCGAGCGATCACGAACCGCAAATACAAAAAATAAAACATAAAAAAATCTGCCTTGGTTTCATGATTCCCATGGGTATAGCAGCAGTGCAGCAGTCACTGTTATCGGAAAAGCAATGACCCCCCGGCCACGGCTACACTATGTGGTGGTGCCAATAGGCGACTCTTCAATTGCCGGTCTCTTGCTCACTCTTCCTCTCACCTGTGCAGGTGGAGTTTGTTTTTTATGCATCGCTCTGACGCGTGGATAATCTTTTTTTTCAAGGGATGCTGGGCGACTCGCACCCGATCCGATCCACGATCTGTAATCACCACCGTAAACCCTCCCCCTACACAGACGGCCAAGGGGGATATTTTTCGCCCCCTCCGTCCGCTCGACCCTGCTCCTTGTGGAGCCTTCTGGGGTCGCCTACATGTGTGATGTCGATTTGAGCACAAGGCTGGGCGGCAACCCTTGAAACATGAGACGCAAACCTGGGCCCTACATGTGTGGGCCTCAGCCTTTCTGTCATCTACTACATGATATTAACTCCTGCGCATCACATATATATCCCGTGCAAGCTTAGAATGTGACCATCTTACGATGTGTAGTCGCCTCTGCTTGCCCCATAAAAATTTGGGGCTACTCTCCGGCCGCTAGTGCGCCATGGCGCTGCCATGGCCTGGCTATTCGAGTGGAGATACCCGCTTATCAGTGTGTAGCTTCATAGACAAGGTATCACGCGTTATCACGCCCGGTAGGCAAGAGGGGCAGGTCATGTTACCAAGGTCATTCCCTCACCATCCTGTCTCTGCTGTTGGGTGGGTGGTTTGGCGCGCAGCATCCGAGGTGATCTCGGACAGCGATCGCAAGCGTGTAATGGAAGCAGGTCCGCGTGCAATGCACAGATTACTATTATTTGAAGCTACATGGCTCCATGTGCTTTGCGCGTACCCTTTCCCGTTGCCCCCCCCTTTGCGCTTTTGCCATTGCCCCTGTTCTGACATCATGGAAGATCGCCATTGTCAATTCGAACATCTCATGGGGTCTGTGGTGAGGCGCGGAAATGTGATACATACCAATCTTGCAATTGGCTCTCGGACACGCCCGGCCTCCGGCAACAATTACTCACCGTCATGTCTAACCAGCAGTGCTCTTACTCGTACTGCGGGTGTGTAGCAAAGTACATGTAGTGGACGAAAGCTAATGTTAATGGCGAGTGCTATATATAGATAAAACGCATGCGCAAGTCCAAACCCGGGGTACGCAGTGTGCTGTTGCATCTCAATTAGACCCAGGAAATTGGTTGATTCATCTATATCTTAGACCTTCTCGAACAATGAGATAGACTTTGTCAGCGTATACGTATTTTACATTCGGGTGAATTTTTGTCAGGGTGCGTTACGTACGACTCGACCGGTTACGTGGTAAATAGTTGCAAAGTTCAAAATGTTATCTGAGCATCAATTGTTGCTACAGTGGGTTACGGAGCCATTTCATTTGTAGCTTGGCATTAGGCGATCAGCTGGAGCGTTCTGGCCATTTTAAGATAGCGGTATTGAATTTGGTATGGTTTGCTTGCGACAGGCACCACCAGTACCTGTACTGTAAGTACTTTGATGGGCATACAACTGATGACGGGGGTCGGGGGGCTGGCCCCCAGCTCTGGGGGGTTTGGGGGGCTAGCCCCCCTGGCCAAGCACTCAAGAAGCAGAAATAACCCAGTGGCATAGGTTACAGGGCAGGCGCGGATGAGCCTCACGGGGCGCGGCTTGGGAGGGTGTGCTGAAATTTACGGTCTTCCTAGTGGAGGAAAAAAGTGCCGCCAAAAGTTCTCCCCAACCCACTACCCACGACGCAGACCACGTATCCGGGGCATCGAGACCAGCTTGACACGACACCGGGAGAGAGGTTTGAGCCCGTGCGACGATTACCGGGAGAAATTGAACCCGCTGGTCATTCCACCTGGACGGACAAGAAGAGACGCGATTGAACTGTACATACCATGATTAGCCAGCAGCAAGCGGAGCAACCGCCGCAGCAGCACGGAGAGACGCCACAGCCCCAGTACAGAACGCAGCCGAATGCCAACAACCTGTCGATTCTGCACAGCCTGGCGTCGGGCAGCTTCAGCCAGCAGCAGCCAATGCCGCCGCCGCCCAACATGGGCGGGTACCACCAGCCCTCGGTGATTGGCGCGCCCATGCCGCCGCACCAGCTCGGCAAGGACCAGCCGGGGCAGGGCCAGTACCCGCTGCCGCCGCCGTCGGCGCAGTCCATCCAGACGGCGGAGAACGACAAGGTGTTCTCGTGGATCCTCGAGCTCATGCACGGCAACAATGTGACGCGGGAGCAGGCTCTGCTGGAGCTGGGCAAGAAGCGGGAGCAGTACGAGGACCTGGCGCTCATTCTGTGGAACTCGTTTGGCGTCATGACGTCGCTGCTGCAGGAGATCATCTTTGTATACCCGCTGCTGGACCCGCCGCTGCTGACGTCGTCCGTGTCGAACCGCGTGTGCAACGCGCTCGCGCTGCTACAGTGCGTTGCGTCCCATAACGATACCCGAATTCTGTTTCTGAACGCGCACATGCCGCTCTTTCTCTACCCGTTTTTGAACACGACGTCCAAGTCGCGGTCCTTTGAGTACCTGCGGCTGACGTCGCTCGGCGTCATTGGCGCGCTCGTCAAGAACGACTCGTCGGACGTGATTGCGTTTCTGCTCAAGACGGAGATCATCCCGCTGTGTCTGCGGATCATGGAGACGGGCACGGAGCTGAGCAAGACGGTGGCTATTTTCATCGTGCAGAAGATACTCATGGACAATGCCGGGCTCGAGTATGTCTGTGCCACGTACGAGCGGTTTGTCGCCGTTTCCAACGTTTTGGCCAACATGGTCAACCAGCTCGTCGATGTGCCGGCCTCGCGGCTGCTCAAGCACGTTGTGCGGTGCTATCTGCGGCTCAGCGACAACCCGCGGGCGCGGGAGGCGCTTCGCCAGACGCTGCCGGAGCCGCTTCGGGACGCTACTTTTTCGCACACTCTGCGCGACGACGTTAGCACCAAGCGGTGTCTAGCGCAGTTGTTGGCCAACCTCAGCGACAATTACGAGTAACGGCCCGCCATTCACGACTATTCATGAGTATTTGCGAGTATTGACTATTCACTGTGTATTTATGAGGGTTCATGAGTACGAGTAGCATTTGTAACTACATATTTATTAGACTATCTCACCACCACCATTAGCAACAAACTCCGTTTCCTTATCTTCCGCGAGACAATACTACAATACACTACAGTGCTACCAGTTAGATTATGCCGGAGTGCTACAATACACTACAGTGCTACCAGTTAGAGTATGCCGGAGTGGGATGTGACCCCCATGGATCTGAGAATATAGTCTGTCGGCATGAGGAGACGGGTGACTCGGGACCCGACACCCCTCCGAGGGCATCCCCTCGTCGATGACACGGCTAAAAATGTCTCGAAAAATAAGCGAGTTGAACCACCGGTGTGAGGCTGGCCATTACATGGAAATCCTAGCAGCCAAGCGTCTATTCTTATATCGTAAAGGAAGAAAGAAAAAAAAAAAAGAGGCTACGAATAGGTGTAGCAATACGTACAAGGATCACAGGCTTTATATAACATGTCGTCTCGAACTATGTAGGAGCGAGCACTGAGTAAAATCCCATGTTGAGGTATCGGGCATCTACGAGTCACTACGGCGATACTGCAACATAGGTGGCCCTGGCTGTGTCTCTTTTAAGGAATTTGCACCGTCACAATCGCACTACTAAACTAGTAGTATGACGTCGATACGCCGCCGATAGCTGATAATAATTCCGACGGTGGATGGCCCTTCGGCGGCAATTGCTTGATTCCATGCGATGCCCAAGGGCCCTACGCATGGAATTGAGCGCTCAGGGCCCATGCTTGTACACAACAAAAGACATTACATGACGTCAATAGCATATTTACTCTCCGGTAGCGTCGCCGTTTCGGGGTCGTTACATATATCGTTGGACCATGTTTTTGATCTTACACATGCGGGTTAGTCAGGTAGTATCGTTTAAATACAACAACAGTCGCCGTCGCTTAGAATTCTTCTTTTTTTCATTTCTGTAACTGTGCTGACCCCTGACAGAAGGGATTCACCACTGTTCACCTTTATTTATGTCTTCCGTTATGATGCCACTGCTGTCGTCTATTCTGCCTAGAAGCCGGCGGACATCGAGCCCCCCATTCCCTTCTTTCCTCAATATCCAAGGACCGCCTTGCACATGTATCGATCCTGACGGTCTGTCAGAGTCGCCTGTAATAGAGTCGAACGCCAACACGTTCCACACTACCGCATCGCAGCAGAGCCTAGACGAGAACTTGTCTCCTAATGAGTCGAGCAACTCGCTATTCAGCAACGCCTCTACTGCTTCTTCCACTATCTCCGAGGATATCCTCAGTAATCCCCAAAAGCTCTCTCAGCTCCCGAGAGAAAAGATCCCTACCGACGACAATGGCATTCCTATGAACGCGCCACCAGTACCCGTCGGCGGGGACGGCGATCCCATCATGCTGCCTAATGAGAGGCTCTTGCAGCGGTTTCCTGAGCGGCGCTCGGTGCTCAAGCTCAGTGAGCTTCGGGTGCAGAATGCAAAACTCAAATGCTCGCGCTGCAACCCTGACAGCAATGATGTCTTCCTTAAATCTGATTCTGCGGGCGACAAAATTAAGGAGCATAATTTCGACTATTTAACCGCCGGGTCCCAGCCTGGGTTACTCTATGTGACGACGGAGCGAATCATCTTCGTGCCCCGCAGTGAGATGAAGATTGGATTCTCAATTCCCATCGAAGACATCACCACCATGAAGGTACTCGAGAGCGACACCATCAAGGATTCGTGGTTCTTCGTTTGCTATATTGGCAGCTTTGTGTCGACAATTCCGTTTGCTTCAAAGCCCGTAGCCAGCTCATTTATGAACTTGATTGCCAACCTGCGGTTTGAACACAAGATTAGACAAAATCTGCCGCCACGATACCCGGGGAGACAAAGCATGGACGGGTCATTGAAGCAAGAGACCCCCTGGGAGGTCGAGGACAGCCGGCTTCCGAGCTATGATGAATCGGAGGGAGCGCTGAAGCAGTACATGGTCAATGAAGGGCTAATAGACAAAGATCGCCCGCTTGATAGAAATGACGAAAACCTGGGGAGCCTTATAGCCTTGGCCTCGGCGCCTCCCCGTGACCAAGTTGACCGTGAGCAGTCGAATCAGCAGCTTGCAGAGCTATCATCTAGGATGCTATCAGGAGCACTCTAGCCACGCTCTAACTACTAATGTTTTATTTATTTAACTATATTAATGCCATCGTTTAGGCCCTTTAGAATTGGGGTCATGATTACCACCGATCAAAATTTTGTTGTTCAACATATTTATCACTTTAACCTTGGCCCCTACAAAAATTATTGCATTGTTTTATATTGTACTGTACTTGTACCGGTACTACGTACCCGATAAAGAACCAGCTGCTCGAGTTTTTCAATCGCAGTCGCAAAAGTACCTGAATCTCGTACTTCGTATTCACCAACACCGTCCCGTCTGCCATTAACAATTTTGAAACACCAATTACTGCTGCAGCAATTGTACCAGACAGATCAAGGCATGTCAATCGTTGACAAACGCCGATGCCAAGCGGAATTATTGCTAAGGCAAATTGGAGACATTAAAAGGTACACCCCCTCTTTTTGCGTAATGTACGTCAAAACGAATACGAATTAATGTTCCTATCCACATGTCAACGTGCGCAGCGTAACCTCTCGCGGCCACAATATGTTGCCAATTCATATCATCTATGCTGTATACCGCTGTCTATATTATAGCCATGGCTCAGCCATTCAAATAGTCTATTTACGCCAATGCCCTCCCGGCGAAGGACCTTGCTGTTGAGCGTGTAACATCGTTGGCACCACAGTATGCCTCTAGGTTGTACAAGGCGGATGTCCACCACTTGCATAGAGAGAGAGCTCTTGGGGCGAGTGGCTAAACGTATTGTGAACGTGCCACTGCGCAGTGATACGCCGTAAACACCTGCATAGAGGTGAAATTCTACTACGCCACATCGTGGCAAAGCTGCTCTGGCTAAATTCACTGCCAAAAAGGGCCCAGCAAGGCTTGGACAGTTAAGACAGTTAAACACGGTTCTACGACTATGGCTGATCTCTGGACCCTGGCTACCTACTACTGTTTCCCATCCTTTTTGGGCTCATTTACACCCAAGAATCGTGCCGAGCTCTGGGTGGGCGTGCCGCTACCTACCCACGCCTTCCCACAAGGTACGGTGCGTCGTAATGTGAACATCTGCAGGCTTCAAGGTACCCAAAAACAGTCTTGCTCCAAATACGTAACTAATGTACAGCTAATTGGCTCCATATACTCTTCTCTATCGTGAGACCCCAACAGGCACAATTTATACTGACGTGCGTAAAGAGCTCCATCATATGTACAATTTGGTAACCTTTACAGTACACTGCGCATATACAGTCTGTATTTAAGTACCCTAATTGCATATGCCGCTCGCCGCCCCGATCCAGCCGAGGACATGAAAAAATTCACACACAACGTTGGCGGCGCGGGCGCCCATCTGAATCAGGAGTCGATCAATTTCCAACGGTTTTGATGAAAATTGAAACCTCGGCCCTTCATGCCGCTCAAAAAAAAACACGACCAAACAGGCCAATAATGGTACCTTCAAAGCTAGCGGCAGTAAAATACGATCCGGGGTGGCTTTTTAGATACTACGTATATTAGTGGCAGCACCTCGGCCCGCATCATGTATGTAATAATTATTGGCCGCCAAGTAAAAGGAGAGGCCGTAATAATAGTAACACAGCGAGAAGGCAGGAAGCATGCTCAGTAGGGCACTTCCGGTGCAGCGTCGACAGATTTGGGCACCCCTCCTGCTAATACGGTACTCAAAGTACAGAGATGAAACGAATATGCATTTGCAAGGCTGGCATACCCCCCTTAATTTTTCTGTGCACTACCGCGTATGTAAGAGCTGGGACCACTTCTGCGCCGTAAAAGTACGGTTGTACGGGCAAGCGTTGATCCAGATTGGCTCACCTGCGTTGCAATACAACGGATTTGTGGCAATACCAGGGCTAGATTCGCCGTTCGCTGCCGACGCTTCGGACAGAGCAGGGATAGTGGGTTATTAAACACAGAAGGACATTGTCCCCTGCAACACTTGCTATATCCTTGACCAAGTCGGCATTTTTGTCACCCCCTGAGCTGCCAGTCGTCGCAGCGTTACGGCGGCTCCCCTCCGAAGGAACCCAGCGACTTGCTTGCATTGCATACATGTCATATCCCACTACGCGGGTGAATCTGCCACTCTCCAGGGACCGTCAGGTAGATGACGTCTGTATGAACCACAATTCCATTGTCCACGATCCTGGTAAAGGGCTATTTTGAGGAACGACAGATCGCCGGAAGCGAGCCGGTATAAGCGGCCCAGGCATATACGTGGCGCGAATAATCGCGACTTTTGTTTTTGGATCTGCACAGTGGTCTCTCTCTTGCAGGGGAGTACCAAATTTGGGACGCATCAAGCTGCACGACCGGTCAATTAGTCTCGCTCATCGTTAGCCGATCACAACGGCGACACTGAAACGTAAAACAAGCTCAACGTCGTCGTACACCAGCATGAACATCCAACAGGTGTGGCCAGAAATAGCAACAATTGTTAAATTAAACGAAGAGCGCAAAACTATCGCAGCTCCATTCCCCTGAGGACGGAGTCTTTTCAGCTCGAGAGTGCCGGCCAAGCCGGTACCTTCTTGATCTTCAATCTCGAGACAATGTTTCAAAAAAACAAGATTGACCCCACTGTCCACCCTTCAGGGGGGGATCATAGCAACGACGAGAGGAAAGTGATAGGTCGCCGAGAGTCCCTTTATTCTCGATATATCACCAGCTAACGTGCTATAATTGGATCAGACAATACTTTGGCTGACGCATGCTGTCAGGCGGGGGCCATCAAACCGGGCTACCTGCAATGGCGGACTCCACAATTTGAAGCAGCAGGTTCGGGAATTGCAACCCAATCTACTGCCAATTGATCCTGCCAAATAAAGTCGGTAAGGCACCAGAGTCGGTGGCCAAAGCTTGCTAAAGCCACAGGCGTGTATCAGAGTATGTATTTCCTTGGGCCTACTTGCAGACCGCAGCGCATATTGCATATGATGTATCGAGGCCCACTACAGCTCTCCCCTCTTGCAACCGCAGTGACATTGAGCCGACAACTGTCGTCGGTTGGCCAATGCACTGCTTTCTTTTTCAAAAAGAAATCGCTGTTCGTACCTCCCTGAATCTTGGACCATCAGCTTCAGATATATATATATATATCTTGCCCCAGTTGCCTGTTCCTCTTTTTTTCCTCTTCTTCAACTACGTGTGTCCTAACCTTCAGTCTTTCGTTCTTTTTTGAAAAAAAACCCTTTTTTTTCAGTTAGACACTATCGTTAGTCAATATGGTCAGTGTTAAACTTGCAACCCTGTCGATGTTGGCTTCTGCCGCACTGGCTACCAAGTCCAAGCCAGTCGCCAGCTGCCCATCCACCTTCAAGTCCTTTGCCAAGGAAAAGATTGAGGGCTCCATTCAGGCCACTGAGGCCGATCAGAACTCTGATGGCACCTGGTCCGTCACTTACCACGTCTACGTCGACGGCGGTAGCGACGAGATTCAGAAGATCTGGGCTGTTCACCCAGGTCTTGACAACCAGGTCATCTACCCACCAGCTGATGGCTCCGATGTGAGCGACAATGGCATCAACTACCTTGACTTCAGCTTCACCACTGATGTCGAGGCCACTCAGGAGGGCTCTATGCTCTGTGCTCCATCCATCCAGCTCTACTACCAGTTCGCTGAGAAGGGCCAGTGCTCGTACAAGACTGGTTGTGACAGCAACTGTGTCTCTCCAAAGTACTGCTGGAGCCAGCCAGGCGCCTCTTCCGCCCCAGCTTCCTCCGCCCCAGCCACTTCCGCCCCAGCTTCCTCTGCTCCAGCCTCTTCGGCTCCAGCTTCTTCCTCTGCTCCAGCCTCTTCTTCTGCCCCAGCTGAGACTACTCCATGTGAGGAGTCTTCTACTCCAGTTTCTTCTGCTCCAGCTGAGACCACTCCTTGCGAGGAGTCTTCCACTCCAGTCTCTTCTGCTCCAGCTGAGACCACTCCATGCGAGGAGTCTTCTACTCCAGTTTCTTCTGCCCCAGCTGAGACCACTCCATGCGAGGAGTCTTCCACTCCAGTTTCTTCTGCTCCAGCTGAGACCACTCCATGTGAGGAGTCTTCTACTCCAGTTTCTTCTGCTCCAGCTGAGACTACTCCATGTGAAGAGTCCTCTGCTCCAGCTTCTTCTGGTCCAGCCGAGACTACCCCATGTGAAGAGACTACTCCAGCTACCACTGTTGGTCCAGTCGAGTCTACTCCAGTCTCCTCTTCTCCAGCTGAGACTACTCCATGCGAGGATTCTTCTACTCCAGTCTCTTCTGCTCCAGCTGAGACCACTCCATGCGAGGAGTCTTCTACTCCAGTTTCTTCTGCTCCAGCTGAGACCACTCCATGCGAGGAGTCTTCTACTCCAGTTTCTTCTGCTCCAGCTGAGACCACTCCATGCGAGGAGTCTTCTACTCCAGTCTCTTCTGCTCCAGCTGAGACGACCCCATGTGAGGAGTCCTCTGCTCCAGCTGAGACCACTCCATGCGAGGAGACCACCTCTTTTGCTAACAGCACTGCTCCAGCTACCACCGTTGGTCCAGTCTCCTCTTCTCCAGTCTCCTCTGCTCCAGCTGAGACCACCCCATGCGAGGAGTCCTCTGCCCCAGTTTCCTCTGGCCCAGCCGAGACTACTCCATGCGAGGAGACCACTGCTCCAGCTTCTTACGCTAACAGCACTGCTCCAGCTACCACCGTTGGTCCAATCGAGTCTACTCCAGTCTCTTCTTCTCCAGCTGAGACTACTCCATGTGAGGAGTCCTCTGCCCCAGTTTCCTCTGGCCCAGCCGAGACTACTCCATGCGAGGAGACCACTGCTCCAGCTTCTTCTTATGCTAACAGCACTGCTCCAGCTACCACCGTTGGCCCAGTCGAGTCTACTCCAGTCTCTTCTTCTCCAGCTGAGACTACTCCATGCGAGGAGTCCTCTGCCCCAGTTTCCTCTGGCCCAGCCGAGACTACTCCATGCGAGGAGACCACTGCTCCAGCTTCTTCTTACGCTAACAGCACTGCTCCAGCTACCACCGTTGCTCCAGTCGAGTCTACTCCAGTTGAGACTACCCCAGCTCCAACTGTCACTGAGACCAACACCATCACCACCGTCACTGTTGTCGAGGGCAAGACCGTTGAGACCACCTATGTGATCACCACCACTTACTGCCCATTGACTGCTTCCACCGCTGCTCCAGTTGAGACTACCCCAGCCCCAACTGTTACCGAGACCAACACCATCACCACCGTCACTGTTGTCGAGGGCAAGACCATTGAGACCACTTACGTGGAGACTACCACTTACTGCCCATTGACCGCTTCTGGCTCTGCCCCAGCTGAGTCTACCCCAGTTGAGTCTACCCCAGTCGAGTCTGCTCCAGTTGAGTCTACCCCAGTCGAGTCTGCTCCAGTTGAGTCTGCCCCAGCTCAGACCACTCCAGCTGGCTCTGCTCCGGCTCCAGCCCCAACTACCTCTGAGGATGTCACCACCACCAGCTACATCACTGTCGTCGACACCATCACCAAGACTCACATGCATGTTTCATCTGGCAGCACCTACTACTCGACCGAGGTGTACACCACCAACGTTGCTGAGGTTCCAACTGCCCCAGCTGCTGAGTCTACCCCAGCTGCTGAGACCACTCCAGTTGCTTCCGCTCCAGTCGAGTCTGCTCCAGTTGAGTCTGCCCCAGCTGACACTGTTTCCCCAGTTGAGACTTCTGCTCCAGTTGCTCCAGAGGCTTCTGCTCCAGTTGAGTCTGCTCCAGCTGAGGCCTCTCCAGTTGAGTCTGCTCCAGCTCAGGTTTCTTCCCCAGCTGAGTCGACTGGTGTTGAGCAGTCCAACGGTGCCTCTGGTGTTGCCACCTCTTTCGTGGCCATCTTCTCCACCGTTATGGCTGTCGTTGCTTTGCTTTAAAGTGATGGATAGTTTTTAGAAAAGCCCTTTTGCATATGATATGATCATTTAACGACGCGTGTGAGCATCCACTATTTCGATTCTTTAATCCACCTTTTTGATTCTTGAATATATTTTAGCTCTTCCTGGCATACAATTGAGACTTCTCGTAGCATTCATGATAATGTAGTAAAAATATTGTTCAGTACCTAGACTAGGTGGCTTTTTCTGAACTTTAGGAGTTGAATCAAAGTGGGAAGTTGCAGCAGGGGAATAATCGGAATGCAAAGAGCGGGTGCACCGTTACTTCTCTCCAAGACTGATATCCGGGGTAGAAATCTCTCTTGAAATACTCTTTGGTGTTTAATTGGTTAATAAAGGTCTACATTGGATCAATTGCTCCTACAATGTAGGTACAATTCGCTGAATACCCTACAGCTGAGTGTGTCTATCGCCAATGTGGAAAGCGCCCCTGCCGAAAATAACCCATTTGGAACTTCAACGACAGCCATTGAATCTAAAACTGTGTAGAACTTCTACGAGAGCCATGTATCTACAATTATATAGAACATCTACGAGAGCCTGCTCATCTACAATTATAAAAAACCAAACCGGATTCTATTAATGTTACTTATTTCTTGGACCTGGATACTAGTCAGCCCTTTTCCTCAACACCAATACGTTAGTACTTACTTCTTGATGCCACCGCCAACAAGAGGGCCGCCCTTGGCAGCCTTAGCGGCTAGCTCCTTTCGAGCCTTCTCCTCAGCCTTCTGCTTGGCCTTGTAGGACTGGTCCTCGTCGTCGTCATCAAAGTTCTGCTTCTTCTTTGGAGCCTTAAGAGCTGCACAACACAGTTAGACCCTTGACAATACAAGATCACAAATATGTCACCTACGCTTGAGCTTTCCACCCTGTCGTCCCGACATCTTTCTCTAGGTTGCAATCAGTTATATCTTCGGCGCTGAAAGATTTTGCCGCAGCCGCAGGACGGGACCGCCTCTACCGGACTTCCGATCCGGCCCCCTCGTCACTCTCCAAAGAACAGAGGGGGAGCAGCACAGTCCTTTACACCGCAACCACATCTGTTCTCTGTAGGGCGTTCTAGCTGGAGCATCCACCCTGAGAAGCCATTGGTAGGCTAAACGCATTGGACAGAAACTGGACCTCAATTGCCCGGGTCCCGCGAGTTTCCCAGTACAGTTTTGCGGACTAGCGCGTTTTTGACCACCTAGACGACTTAAGTACCCGGCCGGTTCACTATGGGGTTGCTCAAAGACACCGACAAGGAGAAGGTCAAACGGGCTATCCCCAAGGCGTCCAACAAGATTGTTGATGCGACCGTGGCGAGGCTATATATTGCCTATCCGGACCCCGACCAGTGGACCTTCACCGGCATCTCTGGTGCGGTGGCATTAGTCAACGACCTCGTAGGCAATACTTTTTTTCTCAAAATAGTAGACATCTCGGTAAGTGTCGCGTTTTGCGTGCTTTGGCGTATGCTAACTGATCACTAGGGGTCCCGTGGTGTTATATGGGACCAAGAACTCTATATTGACTTCAAGTACAACCAGGACCGGTCATTCTTCCACTCGTTTGAGCTGGAGGAGTGCTACGGTGGGCTACTGTTTGAGGACGAGAGCGAGGCCAGCCACTTCCTTAAGCGAATTGCCCACAAGGAAAAGTATGCATCCAAGGCTACATTGAACAATAAGAATGCCGTTGCTCTCAAGAAGAAGCCGGCCGCGCCGAGTGCCCCGGGACCTCGCGGTGACCCCACTGGATCAATTAGGCGGCGAATCCATCTCGAAGGCCCGGTGTACTACGACGATCAGCCGCCGGAAGAGTGGAAGGCACTGTACTCTGAGCTCGCCAGTGCTGGCATCACTGAGGACATGATTGCGGAGAACCGCGAATTCATCAAGGACTACATCAGACAACAGGGCGGGCCATTGGTCGGACTGGAACCACCAATTCCTAGAAAGTATGCTCCAAAAGCGCCGACAAGAGATAGATCAGCATCTGTCAGCAGCAACTCCGAAGCGGCCAGTACCGCCAGCGGTAGAAGGGCCAAGGCTCCACCTCCACCTCCGCCTCCTGCTGCTACTACTACTACTGCTGCCAACAATAGCAGCCCAGCTTCTTCTACTACCAGGAGTTCTCCCCCGCCTCCGCCTCCAGCGCCTCCTGCTGGTCAGAATAGTTCTGCGCGATCTACTCCACCCGCTCCGCCCTCACTACCAGCTGAAGAAGAGAGAGAAGAGGAGCCTCAAGAGGAGCCTCAAGAGGAGCCTACAAATGCATTGGGTCTCAGAGCACCAAGCACTCACAAAGTGCCGCCGCCAATGCCGTTTATTGGTAAGAACGTGCCAATGAGTAACACCAATCAGGCTCCTCCCCCACCACCAATGCAGAACAGAGCTGTTCTAGATCTCCCTGGCCGAGACGCTCAACCAGGCGTGCCTCCTCCACCGCCTCCGCCAAACCGGAACCCTGTCCCACCGCCGCTGGCGTCAATGCAGAATCGGCCGGTTCCTAGTCCACCCCAGCTTCCGCCTCGCTTGCCAATTGGAAACGAAGCTCCCCAATTCGGCACTCCTCCCCCACAGTCACCACAGAGCTATGTGCCCCCGCCTCCTCCGCCTCCTCCTCAGCGCGGTGGACAACAGGCCACTCCTCCTCCACCACCGCCGCCACCACCTCCAAGGGTTGGTGGTGCGCAGGGCACTCCACCTCCGCCGCCACCACCACCACCTCCTCCACGTGTTGGTGGACCGGTACAGGGTACTCCACCACCACCACCTCCTCCTCCTCCTCCGCCTCCAGTGAGGCATACAAGCCAGCAGTCGAGTCCGGTTACCCAAGCTCCTCCTGTATCACCACCAATGGGTCAACCTCCGGCTCCACCACCATTGCCGCCAACTCAGGCACCGACATCACCCCCAGCACCTCCGCCATTGCCCCCAACCCAAGCTCCTCAGGTACCCCAGGCACCGCCTGCACCTCCTAGATCACAGGCACCACCGGCACCACCGCCGCTGCCACCCACTCAAGCACCCCAGGCACCATCGCAGAACCAGGGCTTTAGCGGAGCGCCACCACCGCCTCCTCCTGGACCCCCTCCTGCTCAATCCCAAGGATTTACTGGGGCTCCGCCTCCACCACCCCCTGGGCCGCCACCGGCTCAAGGGTTCGCTGGTGGGCCACCACCGCCACCCCCTGGACCACCACCGGCTCAAGGGTTCACGGGCGGACCACCACCGCCACCCCCAGGACCACCACCAGCCTCTGGCGGAGCTCCTCCGCCTCCCCCGGGACCTCCACCAAACCTGGGTGGAGGAGAGAGCTCTGGTCCACCGTTGCCACAAGTCGATGGTGGCAGAGATGCGTTACTTGCGTCTATTCGTAGTGCCGGAGGCGTGGGGAGCCTCAAGAAAGTGGACAAGAGCCAATTGGATAAGCCTAGCGTTATTATTCAAGAGGCGCGAGGCGAGAAACCTGCGGCGGGTGCACCTGGCGGCGCGCCAGGTGCTCCTGCTGGCAGTCTTGCCGACGCATTGGCCCAAGCGCTTAACAACCGTAAGAACAAGGTTGCCCAGAGTGATGACGAGGCTAGTGACGACGATTGGTAGGTAGTCTCCTATAAAAATCGATTAACATGTAACGACCAATTGCCAATACGGCACTACGGAAATGCCGATGCGCTTTCGGCAGATCGAATCAAGGTGCTTGGTAGAATAAATTGATAACTATGCAATATGTCAGCTGGTAAAGTCTGCTTTGAACCGCCCCACTACGGTGTCGAACGTGTCTCCCTTTTCAGACAGAACGAGGTCGCACAGGCCGCCAATTGACTTGACAATAATATCGGCATGCTCCTGGATGGACTCGACATCACCGCCCTCTAGGAATGCGGCAATAAAGTCATCGGTACTCGCAGACAGGTCATTAACGTGCTCATAGATAGAGTTCAAGGTTTTCGTGTCAAGAGGAGTGTTTGGCCCGCAGCGCTGTTTCTTAATAAGACCGTATAGAACCGGGATCTTGCGCAGCTTAAGCTGCCATTGCTCGGCCAATTTCACCTTCTCCTCCAGCTCGTCATTGTCACCTTTATCGCTGCCCTTGTCTTCGGCCCCAAAATCGTCTGCGCTCTCGTCTTCTACTCCAAAGGTATCTTCGTCGTCCAAATCTAAAAAGTCGTCCACCACGGACGGGTCTTGAATCCACTCCTCCAGGTCGCTGAGACCGTCCTTGATCATGCTCGAGAAGCCGTCGAACCGCTCGGCGACAACCCCGCCGAGGCCCAGGACCGGCAGCTGGGTCAGTGCGTCACAGCACTCCCACACTTGCCCGATGGACACCAGCGTCTTCTCGTCCGACTTGGCGTCCTTGTCTGTAGTGGGGCTCTTTTCTTCTTTGGCCAGCACGCCCAGCAGCTCCCTGGACAGCATTGACAGGGTGCTGTAGAGATCGGCGAGCCTTGATCTGACCTCCATCCTCAGCACCCTGCCGTCCAGATCGTCCTTCATGCCTATGCACGCCGCGGCGAACAGCGGCGTCAGCGAACTCAGGTCGGAGACGCACTGCTCAGCTGCCCGCGTCGAGACGGGCGGTTTAAACGAGATGCCGACTTTGGTGGTGTGCGCTCTAGCGAGCTTGGCGACATCAGCCACCGCGTCGAGCGGCCGGTCCACGCGCTCGGTGGCGTTGTCGCCGACTGTTTCCTTGGCATAGATAGCCTCCTTGAACTTGACGGAGGTCTCGTCCAGCGCGACGACCTTTCGCCTCAAATCTTCAAACGACATGTATCTCAGCCCGCTTAGGCGTTATGCCGGACGGGTTTGAGTTTTTTCAGATGCGCACGTGACCTTCAGCCGCACCACTGTACTGCAGCCAGTTGATATATATATATATTACGCTGCTATTGCGACCGTGCGAACATGCAATTGGCACGATGGTACTCTCGCTACGCCTCTGCTGGTAGCTCTTGGGGGGGCTCTGCCCCCCAAACCCCCCGTAGCTGGGGGGAGACCCCCCAGACCCCCCCTGTAACGAATTGGCGCTAATTCAGGATCGTCTGGAATTCATTGCCAGCTACCAATTACTACCAAATACCAAGTAACTACGTAAACGGTACATCTAGCTTAAGCTTGCCGCTTTACCGGTCGAAGTAAAAGGCTTATCAGCTGGGTCACGTGGACGAGTGCCAAAATTGGGAGCGGAAAACACGTACTTCGTAGCCTCCTCCCCCTGCCAACAGTCGTTGCAAGACGTGAAAAGCGCAATTACAGGTAACCAATGGATCAAAACCTGATCTCCACCGTCAACCGCCTTCAGGTAAGTACACTACCCCCTAAGTTTGAGCCCTAAGCTGACCCGCCGCTTCCAGGATGCGTTTTCGGCCCTCGGGCCCAGCACCAACCCCATCGACTTGCCACAGATCACCGTCGTCGGGTCCCAGTCGAGCGGAAAGAGCTCGGTGCTCGAGAACATTGTCGGGCGCGACTTTCTGCCCCGGGGCACGGGCATCGTCACGCGGCGGCCGCTGATTCTGCAGCTGACGAACCGAAAGGCCGGCTCCAACACGCCGCCACTGCCCGAAGGGGTCACCCTCAAGGAGGGCGAGAGCGCCGAGGAGTGGGGCGAGTTCCTCCACGTGCCGGGCAAGCGGTTCTACGACTTTGACCAGATCCGCCAGGAGATTGTGCGGGAGACGGAGTCGACGACGGGCAAGAACGCGGGCATCTCGCCCAACCCCATCAACCTGCGCATCTACTCGCCCAATGTACTAACGCTGACCCTCGTGGACCTCCCGGGGCTCACCAAGGTGCCGGTCGGAGACCAGCCGCGGGACATTGAGCGGCAGATCCGCGAGATGGTGCTGCGGTTCATCACCAAGCCCAACGCCATCATTCTCTCCGTCACGGGCGCCAACACAGACCTGGCCAACTCGGACGGGCTCAAGCTCGCTCGGGAGGTGGACCCCGAAGGGTCGCGGACGATTGGTGTGCTGACCAAGATCGATCTCATGGACCAGGGCACGGACGTGGTGGACATTTTGGCCGGGCGGGTCATCCCGCTCAAAAAGTACGGCTACGTGCCGGTGATCAACCGGGGCCAGAAGGACGTGACGAGCAACAAGTCCATCAAGGACGCGCTGGCGTACGAGCGGCAGTTCTTTGAGGAGCATCCGTCGTACCGGGCCAAGGCGCAGTACTGCGGCACGCCGTTTTTGGCGCGCAAGCTCAACACCATTCTCATGCATCACATCAAGTCTACGCTGCCCGACATCAAGGCGCGGATACACTCGACGCTCTCCAAGTACCAGGCCGAGCTGTCCCAGCTCGGCGGCGGGGACGACCTGCTCTCGAGCCCGTCGAACATGGTGCTCAATGTCATCACGGAGCTCTCCAACGAGTACCGAACCATTCTAGACGGCAACAGCCAGGACTTGTCGACGGCGGAGCTCTCCGGGGGCGCGCGAATCAGCTTTGTGTTCCACGAGCTCTACGCCAACGGCATTCGCGCCGTGGACCCGTTTGACCAGGTCAAGGACGTGGACATTCGCACCATTCTGTACAACTCGTCGGGGTCCTCGCCGTCGCTGTTTGTGGGCACGCAGGCGTTTGAGGTCATTGTCAAGCAGCAGATCCAGCGGTTCGAGGAGCCGAGCATCAAGTGTGTCCAGCTTGTGTATGACGAGCTGGTGCGCGTGCTCAACCAGATTCTGCAAAAGCCCATTTACAGGAGATACCCGTCGCTGCGGGACGCACTGAGCAAGACGGTCATTGACTTCCTCCGCGCCAACATGGAGCCGTCGAACAAGCTTGTGTCGGACCTTGTCCACATGGAGGCGTCGTACATCAACACGGGGCACCCCGATTTCATCAACGGCCACCAGGCGATGAGCATTGTTAACGAGAAGCTGCACCCCACAAAAGTAGACCCCAAGACGGGCAAGCCAATAACGCCGCAGCCGTCGGCGTCGCCAGAGCCCGACTCGAGCGGCGGCTTCTTTGGCTCCTTCTTTGGGTCCAAGAACAAGAAGCGGCTGGCCGCCATGGAGCCGCCGCCAGCGGTGCTCAAGGCCGCCGGCACGCTTTCGGAGCGGGAGACGATGGAGATTGATGTTATTAAGCTACTTATCTCGTCCTATTTCAACATTGTCAAGCGCACCGTAATTGACATGGTGCCCAAGGCCATTGTGCTTAACTTGGTAAAGCTGTCCAAGGAGAAGATCCAGGGCGAGCTTTTGGAAAAGCTTTACAAGGCAGAGAGCTTTACCGAGCTGCTAAAGGAATCGGAGCACACGGTGCAGCGACGAAAAGAGGTGCAGAACATGGTCGCCAGTTTAGAAAAGGCCGCCGAGATTGTCGCCAGTGTTTAATGTTCCCAATTAATAGATCATCCCTCATGTCTTTTTTGTTGTCATATTGCAATATTCTAGTGCTACTGGTATTATTTCCGCCCATTCTAAATTTAACATCACAAGTGAGTCAATGCAAGGCTGAGCGGAACGCCAGGCTTGGCCCGGTGATTACAAGTTCATATATCTAAAAGGCCCATTCAACAGCTACAAAGCACCGTCAGCAGAGAAAAAAAAAGCGGATCGGAAAGTGGGGACCGGTACGGGCATGTTGCAGGGGGCCGTTACCCCTGATTTCATATAAAGCAAATGAGCACACGGCTGCCTCCCCGGAAGGCACCGTCGATCGGCAGCCGTCGCGCGGCCAAAACCAAAGTGATGTAACCAACACCACCGCAAACCCGCGTGACGTCAATGCACCTTGGTCGAAAGCGAATATAAAAGATGCAGGAGAGGACAGAAATTTTCAGCACAATAAGAGGCTACAGTATGTCTGCGTGGACTGCGCTCCGGTCCGAGTTTGTGCTTATTCTGGTGCTGGTGCTCCTGGGAGGGGTGTGCTATGTGGCGTACCGGTTTGCGATGGACGTGTCGAGCGCGATAGGCGAGTCGATGAAGTCCAACGGCCGGTTTGACGTCAGCTCCAAGGGGATCAACATTAAAGTGAAGGAGCGGAACCGGGAAACGACGCTGGATTCCGCTCAGCGGTTCGCGTACAAGGCTTGGCAGAACTCCAAGGCGCCCGACTCTTACAAGGGGCGGCTCAGGTACAAGGACCACACGGTAAAGCCCGAGAACGACAGTTCGAACGCGACAAAGGGCGCGAACATGGGCTGGGCTTGATGTATACGGCGTTACGACCTTTTGTTTTGACGATATTTACCCATCATAATAATGAAGTTCATTTCTCGTTTCACCTGTTCATCGTATTACCCGGTACTAATGGAGTTTATTACGCGTTAACAGAGGCTGTACAAGATGTGATACTGCCCTCACACACTTCAGTCAGCCCACAGGATTCTGTAGTGCTTTTAGGATATGCCTTAACCAAAGTTGAAGTGCCAGAACGAATATGACATCAATTAAAAAGATTGCCCATTGAATATTCTGTTTCTTCTACCGGCACTAGGATGTAGGATACTGGATGTAGGATGTAGGATGTATCAAAATATGGAGTGCAATTACGGTAGCAATAATAAAAAATAACAATGGATCGTCATATTCATATGTACAATAATGGGAAAGGGATACTATTTACAACTTCTTGCCCTTCTTGGCCTTCTTCTTCTTGGACTTGGACGGGGTCTTGCCGTTGATATAGTTCATGACCTCATCAATGCTCTTGTCGGCCAAATCGGCGCGTCGTCGCAGCACGGCAGACGTGTTGGCGCTGTTTCGCGGCTCCGAGGCAGACCGCTGGCCAAGCACAGACTGCTGCTGTCGAGCGTGGGCCTGCGCCTGAGCAAGAGCAGCGGCCTGCTGTTGGGTCGAAGTGGTCTGCTGCTGTCGCGCCTTGGCGACCTGGGCCGCGACAGGCTCGAGCGTGTCAAGCCACTTCTTCGACTCGACCGTGTTCTCGTGCTCGCTGCCAAGCTGGGCCTCGAAGATTCGGTGGGCCTCCTTGGTCGCGGCAACGGCCTCATCGAACTGCTGCGCCAGCGTGTAGTTCTGCGACAGCTGGTACTGCAGCTGGGCCTCGGTGATGCTGTCGCCGCCATAAATCTGCCGCGCAAGCTCAATGGCCTTGCCGAACCACACCGCGGTCATCTTGTAGTCCTTGAGGTGCTGCAGCATGGTGCACACGTTGATGATGGTCGACAGAGTGTCCGGGTGGTCTGGGCCGGACACAACCTGCCACAGCTTGTACGCGTATCGGATGATCTCGAGAGCTCCGACCGTGTTGCCCTTGCCGTTCTCGAACCATGCAAGGTTGAGGAGCGCGTAAAGGGTCTCGTTGGAGTCGACGCCGCACACCCGCTCGTAGATGAACACAGACTTCTTGGCCAGCTCGCACGCATTGGCGTAGTCCTTCATCTCGTGGTAGGCAGCCGCCGCCTGGCCGTAGGCGTGGGCCGTGCTAGGGTGCAGCACGCCGTAGATCTGCTCGTGGAGACCGAGGGACTCGTAGAGGAACTCAATGCCGACGTCGGTCTCGTTCTTGAGAATCGAGAGCCGGCCAGCCTCGAGCGCATCCTCGGCGATCTGCGACCGGAAGGTCGAGTACTTGACGACGGGGACAATGTTGGCCAAGTCATCGGCCGCAAAGAGCGGGTTTCGCGATCCGCCAAACTCGTAGGCCCTGGCCTTCCACTGGAAACCGTTCTTGACAGACATTTCTCGGAACAGCGGCAGGAACTGGGCCTGCTCGAGCCAGTTCTCGGGCAGAGCGAGCCGGAATCGGGCCAGGACCTGGCCGGCGACAAGCTGGTTGACAGAGTCGGTCGTGAGGCCGTACGACTCGATCTCGGCCATGGCCTGTGGGTAGAGCTCCTGGAGCTCCTCTGGGATCTGCAGCCCGGGCTCGACACCTGGGGCAAGCAGCGAGTTGAAGACGAACACGCCAATGTACGGCACAAGCTGCAGCGGCAGCGACCGGACCAGGGCGTTGATAACGTGCTTGGTGGCCCGGGAAACAGCCTCTCGAATGAGGAGGCGGCTCAGAGCGTCGAGCGGCGCGCCCTTCTCCTGGGCGAGATCATAGACCTGGCCAATGTACCGCATGTTGATACCCTTGCGGTGGAACATGGAGGTCAGCTGGCCGCCGGAGAGGGCCGTCGTAAGCAGGCCCTCCTTGATGTCCTCAACAAACTTGGGGATGATGGTCTCGGTGACGTACTTGCACACCTCCCGCACCTCGTCCTGGTCCTTTTTGAACTGTTCGTGGGCAGACTCGGGCAGGGTGGCAATGTCAACACCGACGTCGGGGTTGAGCCGGTACTTTTCAGCGAGCATCTTGAGGTCGGCCTCCTGCTCGGCGCGATCTGCCTCAACCTCCTCGGTTGTCTTCTCCTTCTCTTGGTCTTTGTTGTCCTTCTGGTCCTTCTTGGTGGCAAGGTACTCGCGGGCCTTGGATCGGAACCAGTCGTCTACGGCCTCCATTCGCAAAACGCCCATCTTGTGCGGGTATGGCGCAGTCTCGTCGCTGCAGAACTTGTCATTGAACTCAATGTCAGTCGGAGAGAGTCGGTACAAATCGAGCACGTAGTTTCGGCCATCGCTACCCTTGAGTCCCTTGGCGTCCATTGGCGTAACAAGGCTCTGAGGGTTCTCGCCAGCGGCGTCGTACACCTCGTGGGTCTTGAGTCGTAGAGCATCGGCAATCTTCTTCATGAGCGGCTCAAACTCCTCGTCCCGCACAATCGACTCGCGGTTGTCGACCGAGCCGTAGGTCTGCGTCGTCGTCTGGCTCTCGCGGAAGATGCCCGGGACAGGGCCCTGGCACACCACCCGGCGGCCGCCAAAGTCAACAACGGTGGTGCACAGCTGGCAGAGGCCGTCGACGTCGAGCTGGTTGACGTAGTTGACGCCGGCAAGGTCCTTGCCGGAGGCCGCCCGCGCCGCAGCGTCGCCGCCCTCGGCCTCAAAGCTGCCAATGCCGTCGGCGCCAAAGGAGAAGAACATGTTGTTGTGCAAAAAGATGCGCGCTGGCTCTGGCTCGTTGGGGTTGAGCGCGGCAATGTCGCCCTGGATGACGGCCACGGCACCCTTGACGGCGCTGTCGGCGAACTCAAACGAGAGCTTGTTGAGCAGCCGCTCCCGCAGGATCCGGTCCGAGATGCTCGTGTTGCCCTCGGCGTCGACCTTTGGCATCTCCCTGATCGACTGGTACTCCTCGTTCCAGTCGCGGAGCATCGTGCCGTCGGCTCGGTTCGGGTTGAACAGCGCCTCCTGGGTCCGCGACAGATCCGCCGTGTGCGCCTTCTCGAGCGTTGCCTGCTTGTCGACGACCCAGGGGGTCGCCAGGTACGTGTTGGACGGGTTGATGATGTTCACCGGCTCGCTCTGCTTGACGTAGACCGAGATCTTGTCGAGGTGGGCCGCGATGAGCGGCGAGAGCGACTCGAGCAGCGCAATCAGCGAGTGGTGTCGCTGCGACTTGCCCGAGGCGTGCTTCGGGTGCGGATCAAACCGCTCGCCAGAGCTGTTGGACACATGGAACCCGCTCGTCGTGCTCGTGATGTGGTACGTCTTGCCCTCCCAGGTGCTCGCCTGGAGGTACAGCAGGTGGCCCTTCATCCGCAATGCGGGCGGAACCGGGTTCCACTGCGACAGCTGCAGAGACCGCACTGCCGGGGACGGCGCATTGTGCTTGGCGGGGAGCAGATCAACCAGCGACACTTGCTCCTGCTGCTCCTGGGCCATTGGGTGGTCGAGCACGGTCTTTCGGTTCGCCAGCCGCTCGGCCTGGGCCTTGGACACCTCCTCCTCGGACATGCCTTCCGTGTTGAGCTCTTCCTCGGGCTCCTGGCGCGCGGCGGCCTCGGCAACGACCTTGCCCACGGGCTCAAAGAGCGAGAGCCCGGCGTCAAGCGCCGGCAGCGACCGCACCGACTCGGACTCAAAGCCGAGAATGTCCCGGACCTTGGCAATGTGGAGCTTGGCTTCGCTCTCGTTGTATGCCTCTGGGACGAGCTTGACGGCGACTTCGCCGGAGAGACCCAGCTCGCCGACCGGCAGGAACCGGTCGAGCGGGGCAGAGTCGCCCTCGCGCCACAGCGCAAAGCACGTGTATGGCTGGAGCGGCGACACGGCGTCTACGAGGTACTGGCGCACCTCGTTGAGGAGGTCGGTTTTGGCAATCTTGACCTTGACCTCCTGCTTTTGCGCCGAAGGGATCTGGACGACAATGGTCACCATGTCTTGCGGGGGTTAGCTAAAAATAATTGCTGGGCCAGAATTTGCACTTACCGTCCTGTACTTTTTCTTGATCTGACATTTTCTATTCAACGATCAGACCGCCGGAGATCAAATGTTCTAAAGCCACAAGGTCGCCAAATGGTCGTCGGTGTTTTGTCGGGGACGGAAATTTTCAGCCAGTCAAGCGAGACTTGCCGGGGTAAAGCGACTGGCGGAGATCCGATTCGCATCTCCATCGCCGTATCTTTACCGGATCTCATTCGATCTCACAGGGAACATTGGTATTATGGCTATCATTAGATAGGTCCTAGGGGGGGCTTGCCCCCCAGTCTTTATTAGTTCTCTTCATGTATTCGTTAACAATTGACCCGAGTGTTCATGGGGGGCCAAGCCCCCCAAACCTTACCTCCGCCGCAGGCCCCCCGTAGGGGGGCCTGCCGCGGCGCGCGCGCAAAATGACTGACAACCTAATATCCCAACGGGCGAAAAACATAAAAATGATGCAAGCCGCTTAAGCCGCTTGAGCCGCTTCTGGAGACATAGTGTACACTCTTTCGAATTGATATTTTTCGTCTTGAAAGGATTACAATATTCTTACACACACTGGGTATATAAATGGGCCGCAACCAAAGTGCTTCAAATTCTGGTTATGGTCTGCTTCGAGGTCCATAAAGAGCTCGAGAACGATAGCATACCTGCTATTGCTATAGGGCCAATATTTCTTACATATAATTTTGCCAGCTACTATAGGAGCAGTCAATAT
Source organism: Blastobotrys illinoisensis (assembly GCA_030558835.1). Lineage (NCBI taxonomy): Eukaryota > Fungi > Ascomycota > Dipodascomycetes > Dipodascales > Trichomonascaceae > Blastobotrys > Blastobotrys illinoisensis. The sequence continues at coordinate 98,913 of JAKTQJ010000035.1, read as the reverse complement.
AACGCTGGTGCCGGCTATTAAGCTATTTTATGACTTTTAATTGTGCCTGGAGCCACTTCTCTATATCTGAGCTTAGGTTTCGCCCGCAGTTTTGTACTGGTTTTGTACTCGTGGTAGCCAAACACTCCCAAAGTGGCGATTGTGAACTCGACTTCCCGACTTCCCAATGCAAAGCGGATGTAAGTCGACAACCATTTGGCCGATAGAAAAATTTTTTTTTCTTCAACACAGTTCATGTAGCAATAATCTAGATTATACTACTAGTATGAATAGCCTATCTACAGCACTGTCCTTTTTTCTGCGTTGAAAAACGTATAAATTTAGTGATTTGAATTTGTCAGTCATTTTGCGCGCGCGCCTCGGCAGGCCCCCCTACGGGGGGCCTGCGGCGGAGGTAACCCAAACCCCCCGTAGCTGGGGGCCAGCCCCCAGACCCCCGTCCAGCTCGTCTCCAATGGGGGGTCTGCCATTCTAATTGTATTTGAACCCAAGTTGCTGTTGCATGGCATTGGCTCTTCAATTACTGTTGTTACGCCTTGGGAGATTTGTTACATATCATTCGAGGGAACATGACACACCATCACTCATATTATTGGGGAGAGGTTATCATTGAAGAGAAGTCATCAATGAGAGGGGATATCATTAAAGAGATCATAGCGTTGGAGAGATAATAGCATTGCAGAGATGATAACATTGCAGAGATGATAACATTGCAGAGATGATAACATTGCAGAGATGATAACATTGCAGAGATGATAACATTGCAGAGATGATAACATTGCAGAGATGATAACATTGCAGAGATGATAACATTGCAGAGATGATAACATTGCAGAGATGATAACACTGTGTGGAGTATACCATTGAAGCGAATGCCGTTGTAGATAGTTCCCATTGAGGATATTATGGATGGCAATTAATGGTAGTCCCCAGAAACTTTTGTCGCAAACAATGCAGAACCGATTTACCGTCCAACATAACCAATGGCAATGAAGCTATCTTATCTGTGGTAATGACTACCGCAGTACCGGTATCTTAACCTAGATCTCTCTCCTTTAGATTAAAGATCCAACTGCTTGAGATAAACGCACAACTACCAACTGAAATATTCAGCCAGATCGCTTCTCCTGGGAGTTTCGGATGAGCTCACACTCGTCGCTCGTATGGAGCCAACAAATCATGGCAAAATCTACAAGTAACCAATGGTCCGAATAATATATATTACATGTTAATAAACATATTTTGGGGCTTAGTGGGCTCGTCGAGACTCAGCAATGACTCGGGTCATGTCCTCGCACTTAGCCTTGGCTCGCTTGTGGGTACCCAGCTTCTTCTTGGCAAGCTTTCGGGCTCGCTTCTCCTGGGAGTTTCGGATGAGCTCAACAACTCGTCGCTCGTATGGAGCAAGGCCAGCAACCTCTCGGACAAGGTCTCGAACGAATCGAGTTCGGGCAGAAGAAGTACCCTTCTTGTAAGATGGCTTTGGAGCTGGGGTTCGTGGAGTGACCTTGTGGCCCTTGTTAACACCAACGAAGATACCTATAAATCAGTTAGCACTCGATCCCTTGAAACGCCCTCTCATGTTATCGTTCCGGTCTAATATTGCTTATCGTAACAGACCCCCTCAGGCCTATCGCATGACACTGAAGCCCTTTACAGGTTTTTTCACCGCCATGCCTACGCTTCGATCCTTCCTCCATCAAAAGTTGACAAAATCGATCCGCGAAAAGACCAAATCAAAACCGCAATAACACACTCTCAGAGGTTCGTTCACTTCTCTCACATACCGGACTTCTGAGCTGGAGCCATTTTTTATTATATTCTGTCGTAAGTTGTCGTGTCGTCGGTCTTGAGAGGAAATTTCGGTATAGGCGTTGGTGCGTGCTGGGAGCTGCGTGCGTGCGCCTGGCAGAGGGCTCGAAAATTTTCTCGTCTTCCCAGTAATACCGGGCCCGGTGAAAAATTACCAGGGCTGGGAGCGGCCACGTGACTATCACAAAAATTATTGCGAACATTTAAGAACATTCAATAGCGTAATTATCAGCACCACTGTGACTGTTCAGTGCGGCGGCTCGAGCCGCACACCGCTAATTAATTACAGTAGTCGCGCGATAATGGAAAGATATGAATAATAGGCAATGCAGTTATTAATACAATATGTACAGAATATTTTAGGTCATCAATGGGTGTAGGTCATGCTTAGGTGGAAGGGGGGGTTCTTACAAGGCAAGAGTCTTAATGTCGTAACCAGAGGTCTCCAACTCTCGCACAAGCTCTTCAACCGACTTGTCCTTGTACTCGCCGAGGAAAGTGAATCGGTCACCCTCGAACTGCTCCTCTTTCAGCTTAAACAGCTCGCCCAGCAGCTTCTTCTTGCCCCGCACAATTGACAGCGTCTTGCCGCCCTCAGTCGTGTACTTTGCAAACACCGGAGCATAGTCAGTACCGGCAGCAACCCAGTCTACAACCCCCTTTGGCTTGCTGGCCCCTTGCGCTTCCATCTTCTGCAGCACCAGGTATCTCAGCTTCCAGCCAGTCGGGCCCAGCTGCTTGATTCGTGCCGAAGTGTCCTTGGTCAGGTACTTGTCAAGACCACCCTCCCGGTTGATCGCCTTGAGCACCGAGGTCGCAACTCGGATGGTGATCTTCCGCTTGAGAGCCTCGCTCCAAAGCGTCTGTCGGTTAATATTCGGCTTGAACGTTCGGCCGTTCCGGTTCTTGAACTCGGAGATCTTGTGGCCGAATTGGATCATCTTGCCGCCGTACAAACCCCGGTTAGACTGCTTGTAAACAGTAGCCTCGCCGTATGGGTACGGTGGGAACTCGGGCAGCGTTGCCGGCAGCAGATACTCTGGATCACCGGCTTCGAGAGGCTTGACCTGCTTGACCCGCCGTCGCGTGACATGCGCGTAGAGCTTCTCACACGGAGAAGTGGTCGAGAACATTCGCACAAAATGGACAGAGCCGTGTGGCCTGGACACGGGCCCCAGTGCTCTGGCCAGCGAGGACAGATTGAAGCTCATCTTCACTACGTTTGTCTGTATTCCGACCCGACTTGAAAAATTGTTCGCCAGGATCCTCATTGGGAGGTTCCCCGGCACGGCCGATTTTTGATAATTCTGTCCATGTTAACCCTAGCTAGAGTATACCAGCACAAAGTACTCGAGAAAGCTCTTGAATAGCGGGCGCTGCGGGAACGAATAGCTTGCTGCGGTACCTGAGCTCTCAAAGACCCGGAGGGACAAGCTCCGAGACTACAGAATGATTCACGACATGGCTGAAAACGTAGTCGGTCACAGAATCGGCTAATTGAGGATGGATAATTTGGTTTCAGCCGTTCGATGCCAAAGAGACCAAGTGTGAAGCAAGCAATGTCCAAATGGGCAGGTGGCATTCTGTAATGAAACTATGTGAAGCGGTCTGAGGTCAGAATATGTCTGTAGGAATGGGGTCCCCATGTCTCGTCAGCATGTGTTGGGGGCCAATGATATAAGCCGTCTTTGTTGATTCATTGTCTCCAGGCAAGACGTGAAAAATATATAAACATGATATCCTTCGAGGCAAATAAATCAGGAGTCTGTGTGTGTCAATTGAATAGCTTATGCCTGCTCCAAAGTCCTTACAATCGTTAGTGTTTGGTGACCCTTCGCCGCCACACTGGGGGTGGGCGGTATACTACTTTATCGGGTTCTTTGTGGTACCGGCCCTGATTGCAAAGCTATTGACCTCCGAGTTTTTCTTTGCAGTGGCCCTTCTTTACCTGTCGGCACCGTACCTCTTCCCTTTGTTCCTATGACCTGGCCATTCCCGCTCGCTCGCTGAGCCCCTGCCACTCGCTACACTGCTACCGGGAAGAGCTTGCCATTCGCTTCTACACACCACCTGGAAGAATTCGCTCATTCGCTCCGCTACCCAGGCTATTACGACTCGCCAATTACGCAGACCAGGCTCCCGTTCGCTCGTTTGTTAACGTTCGCTTAATCTTGTAGGGATATGGACTAATATTTTGTCTCTCTTTTTCAGTTTTTTTTTTGGTCTTTTTACTCTTTTCAAAAACGAATTACAAATCGACCATATGCTTCTTAATCTCCTGCCATCGGGAAAGTAATTGAGAATGAGAATCGTCAAGCTATATCGGGTTAGTTGGGGTAAACAGTTGGCCGGATAGGTACTTACAGTGGCAAGCTTCATCTTCGTCTCAACTAGCTCCTTCTCAAGTGTATTGACACTCTCAGCGGCCTTTTCTTTCTCAGCCTTCAACGCTTCGTTCTCCTCTCTCAATGCAGCCATCTATAACACGTTAGTCAGTCGGCCAAAATTAAATAAAAATGCTTACCTCATCACGCAGCTCCTTATCGGCAAGAGACTTTCCACTTTCGTTGGCCTCCTTCAGCTCTGCAAGCTCGCCTGTAGCTCGCTCGTTCTCGTCCTGCAGTCTGGCGATTTCCAGCTTACCCTGTACCATTTCATTGGCAATCTGAATGTGCTCCTGGTTAAGAGTAGCAAGGCTTGTCTCCAATCGCCGCACCTGTAGCGTTAGGTTGCCGTTGGCAGTTCGCAAGGACTCAACCTCTTCTACTCGCTCGCGCTCAATTCGGTGGATCTCCTCGTATTCCTTTTCATACTTGTTGAGCGTTATAGGGAGAAGCTTCACTTGATATGCATCGCCAACGAGCTCGTCAGAGTACTGGACTTCGCCATTCTCGGTGCCCACGACGTAATAATCAAAGATTTGCTCCTTCAAAAATGGCAGCACTGCTTCGAACTCAAGAGACATGATCGTGGCAGCGTTTCTCTTCATCAAAGCAACGCCAAACCGTAACAATGACTCAACTCCCTCGGCTATTACGATGTCAAAGATTCGTAGCACAAGCTGCAGCGGGAACTTGTACGAAAAGAGAGTGAGGAACCACTGCGAAGCATACATGGAAGAACGAACGCCCTGCCGCGCCAAATGTACATGCACATCCGGTACCGTATCCTCGAGTAGCCGATCAAACTGGTAGAGTCGCAAATGCAGTCCCGGCATATCAGTCAGGAACATCTGACGCAGGCCGTAGTCTTTCATTAGATGAACCAGCAGGCAAAACGCCTCCTGTTCTTGCATGTTCAGTAATAGTGGCACAGCGATGAATGCCATGCCCTGCGTATAGCCAACTTCTGGATCAAACAAACTGTACGCCTTGATGATCTTGAACAAGCTGCTTGAGTTGGCGTTCTTGACAAAGCTAGTCCGCGCGATGTCCCTTTTGATGGCTTTCTCTTGAGGGCACGGCTCGTTGACAATGGATCCATATACTTCCTCCAAAGTTGCAGACTTGGACGACGCAATGAGTTGCCATATTATACCTCGTAGCTCCTCTGGGAACCCAGACGCAATTGCATTGGAAAGCTGTGTCGGGTTCTTTCGTGCAAAGTTAGAGTAGTCGTTGATAACGTTAGACCACAATTCCCAGTCGACCTTAGTGTCCGTCTCCGATTCAAACTTGTTCTCCCGGACGGAATTGAAGTTTTCCTGCAGCTGCTTGATTCCACTCAGCGATGCATCCCTTTCGTTGCTATCCCGTGCCTGCAGTTCCTGGTTGTTTGCATCCAATCGGTACAACAAGAGGTCGTAGTCTGTTGATGCAATTGAGGAACGCTTACTCTTCACCTGGTCTATAGAGCTGATTGAAGTCTGCGACTTGCCTCGGAGCCAAAAGAACGGAGACCTTTTCCGAGGAGGAAGCGGCGGAGGAGAAGCGGCTGTGTGTGAACGTGGAGGAAGGACCGGAGGGGCATTGGATCTCGGGGGAAGCTGGGGAGCTTCTACAGATTCCTGGTCCTCGACTTCCTTATCATTTTCTTGCTTAGTCTCATCATTTCCTTCCAACGAAGCTTCGTCCTTCTTTTCCTCCTCAGCTTTTTCAGCAAGTCCTTCTTCAGTTTTAGCGTCTTCCTTTGGATTGTCGCTTTCTATAGAAGCCTTCAGCATATCATTAAGGTCGTCACTTTCGTTAGCAGCCTCATCCACTACAACCTGTGGCACAGGCGCTTCCACCTCAGCCTTGGTATCTGGTTCATTATCCTTGTCGCTTTCACTTGATTTCTCCACAGTGTCGTCCTTTGATTGTTCGGCGCTACCGGCAGGGTCTGGCAGATCTCCGCCGGTGGATTCTGTTTGGTCAATGGCCTCGTCGACCTCCTTATCAGTAGAGTTTTCCTTCCCGGAGCTCTTTTTGCTAGTCACACTGCTCTGAGACTCCCGGCGATCCAGCGGAGTTGGAGACTTTGGAGACTGTGGAGACTGTGGGCTCATGGGTCCATCGAACATCGCTGCGCGCTCACGGATAGACTGTTTAGGGCTATTTCTCGGCTTGAATGCCTCTTCTTGAGTTATTCCGCTCTCTATTGACCGTCTCGACTCGGCGTCATCGGCATCCGAGGCATTCGCAGTATCTCCTGCTGCAGAAGCGTATTCTTCATCTTCCTCCTCGGCTCTGTCTACATGCGGTTCCTCGTGGCTATTCTCATCGCCATGGACGTCTTTCTTAGCCTCGCTATTCTCCGCCATGGTTATATGCACTGGAGCTGATCTGCTACGTTTAGGTTGTCAAGTTGGGATGAACCTTTTATCTCCGGTCCCATAGTCAAACCCTGCATGCTAATTGGAACAACATTCCAATGCCTCCTGCGACGAATAATTACCGTAGGTGCGTACAGCTACGCTAGTTAATATGATGAGTTCAACGGTATTTTTGTTTTACTGCATCGTATCGTGAACGGTACCAAGAGGTTTGATAGATTATATTGGTCATTGACTATAATATATAAGTAGTGGGAAAATCGTGGTTCATGCTACAATTACAATATGCTAGATTAGTATTAAACGGCGTGGTACCGCCACTGGGAGCTCGAGCTCTCAAAGCTCTCCAGCGAGGGAGTGGATCCTCTCGTCAGCGACGGTGTCGATGGGTCTGAAGTGATCATGCTGGCAGAGTCAAAGCCCCAGACATCGCTGTTGTAGGAACCGAGCGACGAGGACGCCGAACTGAGCCCGTCAAACAGGTCCTCCGAGTCGCTGTACACGATATTCTCGCGCACGGCGCCCCGTGACACTTCGACATCCGTCAGTAATTGACGCACCTTGTCGGCGTCAGCGTTGGGGAAGTGAACCCGAATTGTAGTGTTGTTCTGCTCAATGGATATGGGCAGCTCTCCGAGACTCGCGGCCACGCGCTTAATGTCCTCGAGAATGCGCTGCACCTCACATGTGTATGCCTCCACGTCACGCTGCAAAGAGGCCACCGTCTCCGCCGTCAAATCCGTCGCCTGCGGAATAGTAAATGTCGGGGTGATGTCAAAGTCAACGTACGAGGACCCGCCAAACGCCGCATCCGATTCGGGCAGGGACGACACCTCGCTTGCCTCACTCCCGGGACTGGCAAAATAGTAGTCAAAGTTGTTTGTCGCTGGAGGAGTCGACACCGAGGGCATTGACGCCGAGAACGCAGACCAGCTGTTAGCCCCCGTCGAAAAAGTCCGCGCCTTTTGCTGCCACAGCTTTTCGAGCGCTAGCGTCGGCGACTTCGGGGCCGCCATACCCGCAATGAGCGGGCGCGCGCCAATCCACAGCGGCCGGGGGCCCTCGCGGTCCCCAATGCAATTGAGCTTGTTAAAAGTCGTTGACCCAAACGCCCTTGTCGTGATGCGCGCATTGGTTATCGCGGTGCTCCCACGCTGGTAAAAGTTGTGTGCCCAGAAGCACGTCTGGGGCGCTCTGGGGTTAAAGGGCCGTCCGTAGTGGAACGCTCTGACGTGCTCGAAGCACTGGCGCCGCCGACGCGCCATAAACATGTGGTCTTTGAAATAACATGATTTGGCGGACCGCCGTTCCGCAATGTGGCGTGCTGTCTTCTGGGCCCACCACTGCCAGTACCCTTGGCGCCACATAATGACAGCACGGTGGACCATCTTCCCGGCCACGAAATAAAGTCCTATTTTACCGCATTTACCACCCAACATGACTCGTAGGTGCCTATTCGTGCCTCTGAGCCCATTCGCCTTGGTGGCAAATTTTGGACCCCTTGGGACTTTTAAGCGAGGCTCCGCCCCGGGCGCCCGGTACCCCAGTCGGACCGTGCTTCCTATCCGGGGCATGAGCCCCGATACACCGACACCCTGCCGCCCTTCGTATTCGCAGCGTCTAGACTCTACCCTAGAGATCAAAAATGCATTAAGCCGTCAAAGTATGCGTCAAATCAGGGAGAAACAGCGTTTTGGACCTCCCCGTGTGCATGCACGTGTATTCTTTTGCCCTGCGGAGTGCGGCTGGGTGCGGCTTGAGTACTGTGCTGATATGAACGGTTCCGTAGTAGTGTGTAGCAGATGCAAAAGAGGTTATAACATAACGCCTTGAATGCCACGGCCGGACACAATGCCCAGCCAGTCCCCAGAGGTCTCCCACGTAATGTTGTTGACTTCGGTAGAGTCCGTGTAGGTCGAATAGAGCTTCTCGCCAGTCGAACTCAAGTCCCACAGCAGGACCTGGCAGTCGTCCCCTCCCGTAGCCAGTACATGTGGTTTGGAAGGAGCCCACTTGACGCAATTGACGTTTCGCGTGTGCGCATCAAGCGTCATGAGTGGAGTGCCCGGAGACCGGACGTCAAGAATAATAACCTTGCTAGAGTTCGCCGCAACAGTCGCAAGAATGTTGCGGTCGTGCGGGCTCGTAGCCACTCGAACCAGCGGAACTGGCATCTGGGGCTCGTATATAATGGTCGAATGGTCCAGCGACCGAAGGTCAAACATCCGCACCGAGCCGTCAGCACCGGCCGACGCAAACACGTCCACGGACCCCGCTGTAAATGCTACGTCGTACACCTCGTTATCGTGCGCAATGAGCTGGGTGCGCGCCGATTGAGTGTTGAGGTCCCAGATAGTGCAGGTAGTGTCTATAGAGCTGGTGATAACAAGACTCGGGTCGATCTTGTTCCAGTCGAACGAAGTCAGAGGCGGCATTGCCTCGGTATTCTTCGACGACTTATTAAGCAGAGTGCTCCTCTGCTGCAGCTTGCGGGCTGTAGGGTCGTACTCCCACAGCTTGAGCGAGTCGGCCGTCGAAAGCAACCGCACCGTGCCATTCGATCCGAACCCGGGCTGGGGCTCCCACACAACCTTGGTCGCCGGATACTGCACCGGCGCGTCTGCAGTGTTCTCTAGCACCAAATCCCCGCGCCGGTGGACCTCCAGGACCTGGAGGCGGTTGTGGGCGTCCTCCGTGTAAGTGCCGAGCGCCACGAGCTCGCGCCCCGACCACTCGGACGACGCCCAGTCGCACGCATAGAGCGGCCAGTGGGACTCAAAATACGCCGGTCGCCGCGGCAGGAACTGCTCGGCAAAGTATATCCCGCCCGATATCGACGCCGAGGCGCCGTGGCCCGCCGTCTGGGGCACGTTGTTCATCGTGTTGTACAGGTTCGGGTTGGAAAACGACGATGTGATATTGCCCGGCCCCGCCAGTGACGCCCTGCCCTTGGCTCCAGCGGCCTGGGTCCGCTGCTTTGTTCCTACGTGAGATCCGTACGCACCGCCGCTCATATCAATGTTGGGCTGCTCGCTCGCGGACGAAAAATTCGAAAAGGAGGACCGCTTGCCTAGCAGCGGCCGGTTCGAGCTGTGCATTGTTGTGTGTTTGTAATCTGCACCCCTTTCGGATTTCTTTCGCAGCGTAGAGCGACGTGGCTGGTGGTGATACACTGGGAGCTCCCTAGACCCAAGCGCTATTTACCGCACCATACATGCGCACGCCTCCCCTACCATTGGCTGCCGTTGACAACCATTGGTAGGCGGAAATGAGGGAAATTCGTCTGAGAGCGTTTACTACTAGACGGTACAATTCTTTGCTCCGTCATATGCTTTGAACTTTCAATCTCTTGTGAGACAAACGGGCCTGGTGTCACTTGGGGAGCCAGCCCCTCATATTTTCGTTACGCCGTTGGGAGGTTTTGTTGCACTGTAACTAAATTTGGCGTCGAATGCTCAACCAGACACTAAATATTTTTAATCAAATGCCTACTACAATCGCTACCGACATCAAGATGCTTTGATAGTAACTTATGTTGTCGTATACGCTTATTGGGTCGCACCTTGTTGCTCCATTGTATCACAAGTGGTAGTGGCTTGTCGAATGTAAATTCATCTCCAGGCATACCGTAGTTGAGGTATTACGCTCTGATAGCAAATCGCGCAGAGGCTGATTCTTTCAACTCATGAAATAGTAAAATAGCACCTTATGATTGCTGCTGACGCAGCCACGAATGTCTGGATAGACTGTGGTACTATAGGGCTGCCGCGATATACATAATACCTCGTAGACCAATGCACGGTCGTTAATATTGTAACCGATGGCCTGGAACACGCCTGGAAGGGTAAAAACTACGTCAGAGATGGCACTCGAATGTACTTTGACGAAGAGCGGTGGGGTAGCCGTGCGGCTGATGCACGATATCAACGGATCATCAATCACATTCACATCAAATTAAACCACTCAACTTGTAACACGCCCGCCATGTACACCCGCCGGCTTATGAAGGAGCTCACCAATATGGAAGCGTCGCCTCCTGCGGGTGTCAAGCTCCACGAATCCAAAAGCCTGCGCGAGTGGTACGTTGACCTCAAGGTGCTCGACGAGAACCACCCCATATACGGCGTCAGTGTCTACCGTCTGTACTTTAGCTTCCCCGAGTCATATCCGGTCGAAGTCCCCCGAGTTCAGTTTATTGCTGCGGAAGACAGACCAATACCTCTGCACCCGCACGTCTACTCTAACGGCCATATTTGCTTAGACCTACTGGGGGACAACTGGTCTCCGGTACAGAATGCCGCAACCATTTGTCTGTCGATTCAGTCAATGCTGGCCGGTAATGATGTAGCAGAGCGTCCACCAGACGACGAAAGATACGTCAAACATGCGCCAGACAATCCAAAGAAGACAAAGTAGGTACCGCTTTTTGTTCAAGGGAGTTACTAACGTATTAGGTTCATGTATCACGACGATACAGTCTAAGCATATTTATCAAAAGGAGTTTTAGCATATTGCGTAGAATCATTCTATAAGCATCTATTATAATACAACAAAAATGAGTGAATAAATAAAGTCTAGAGCAGCGGCATGGCATCGATTCGTTTGCGAGATTGCTGGGCCCTGCTGTTACTGGAACTACCATTCGCCCGCTTAAAGTACGAGGAGCGAGTGGAATTGCCAGCAGGAGCAGTCCGTTTTTTTGACTTGCGTTCCGAGGCGGCACGATTGTTGGAAGCAGTGCGGTTGTTGGTTCGCCCGCCTGTAGTAGTCGTCCTCTGACGCTTGGACCCAGCTGGGGTATCTGAATGGGTAGCTGGTGCCTTGCCGCGTTTTCTCCCGCTGGGCGGTGCCGAGGGAGCGGCTACTTGGTCCCTAATGAAAACTGATAGCCGTTGAGTGCCTTGAAGAAGGCTTGCCGCCTTGGGTCCAACCTTAACGTAATTGTGATGATAGGATGTGTAGCCGGTTCGCTCCACGTAGTGCATCAGGTACTCTCCGAGAATCATCCGATGCACAATGGACTCGATCGTTGACACTCGGTAGTCACTGGCTATGCCGTGCCCAGGAAGCGTATCATGCCCGTTAGAAACAATCTCTTTGCGCTTGGAGCCTTTGAGACAATCGACGAGATACCGTTCAGTGATCTTTTTCCCTCCCATTCCCTGGACCATTTGGATAAGTGTCTTAGCAATGTCCGTCACATCCTGCTCTTTACCATTCGCTGCCTGGTTCGAGCTGCGGCAATTGTCGCAAAGCTTATTACAGTTTTTGGCATCAAACTTCTCTGAAAAGTAGTCCAGAACTTGTACTCGCCGGCAAAGCTGCCGCTCGTTGCAGTAATTGACAACTTTCTGAAGCATACCTTGCAGCACCGCCCGCCGTGGAGCATCGATATAGTCATCTTGGTTGATCTGCCGTCGCAAAACAACAGCATCGCGCTCAGCATAGTATAAGATACAGTCGGACATTTGTCCATCCCGCCCAGCTCGTCCAGTCTCCTGGTAATATCCTTCTAGAGTCCGCGGGAGCGTGAGGTGGATGACGAACCGTACGTCAGGCTTGTCGATACCCATTCCAAAGGCAATAGTGGCACAGATAATCTTTACGCGACCACTCTGCCAGTCCGCCTGGATTTGTTTTTTCTCCTGCTCATCGATACGTGCGTGGTAATATGCAACGCCTTGCACTCCTAGGTCGATGAGCTCAGTACACGTCCTTTCGCACTCGTTACGTGAAAAGCAATAAATAATGCCAGTTTGGCCCCTGTACTTCGATTGAATCTCCTCCGCAATACGTCGCATTGTCTCCTTGACGTTCCTTTTTTCGCGGATCTCGTAGTACAGGTTTGTCCGGTTAAAGCTGTGCTTCAAGGGAAGGTAGTTTGATCGCAGGCAGTGGGTGATGTCCTTCTGAACATTACTGGGTGCAGTAGCGGTGAGTGCCATAATTGGGACCCCAGGGTACTGGTCCTTTAGATGCACAAGGTCTTGATAATCGGGTCTGAAATCGTGGCCCCAGCTGCTCATACAGTGAGCTTCGTCAATCACTATACGTGCGAGGTCACCATGATGTGCAAGGTCCGAAAGGACATTTCGCAGCCGTTTATTCTGTTTGAGTCCTTCGGGTGCAATGTAGAGCATGTCGAGGCCTTGCGTGGCCATGAGGTTATAAATAGTGGATTTTTCTTGCGATTCAATGCTCGAGCTGAAATGCGCGGCACGGATTTGTTTCGTTTTAAGCTGCGACACCTGGTCATTCATGAGCGAAATTAGTGGCGAAATGACAACTGTGAGGCCATGTGTTGTGCCTCTCTTCGCTAATGCAGGCAACTGGTAGCACAGCGACTTTCCGCCACCAGTCGGGAGCAGAACGAACACATCGCGTCCAGCAAGGGTCGCATTAATTGCGTCGCGTTGGTTCGCTCTGAAAGAATTCAGCTTGAACACGTTCCTTAGCAAATCTTCAACTTCAGAGTCCCATGGATTGCTGGGCTCAGCGGGCATTGGAGGTGGCGAGCTCAAGAGGGCGTCAACTTCTATAGTGGTAGTTGAAACTGGCCGTGCCTGTTCAACGACAATATCCTTCTCAAAGTAGGAAATTTCTTCAATCTCGTCATCGTCGTCATTGTAGAAGAGATCGCTCGGGGGCTGGGTATTGTAGTCATTTTCCGGCACATCGTCTGCGTCAGGCATATCAATATCGGAATCAACGAAATCGCTGCTATTAAACGCTCCCATCTCCTGCGACTCTTGCCGTTTGCTGTATTCAAACGATGGGACCCTGGCTCCATCCATGGGTGATGCAAATTCATCCTCGGAAAAGTCGTTGAACTGACTTCTTCGGGCAATAAAGTCCTCATCAGAATCCGCGTCGTCATGTGGCGCGGAGATCGAGCTACCAAAGACGTCATTCAGTTCGTCAGTAAGATTTCCATCTTGCTCGTCTTCGGAGAGCTCCTTGACCAGACGGTGGTTGGTCAGGTCTACAATTTCTTCGATATCGCTGTCTTCGTCAACGATAATTGCCTCCGGAGCGCTAGGTGATTCACGCAAGAATTGTGAAGAGCTCGACTGTTTTGGTGGGGTACTAGTGCCATTCAAGGCAACCATTTCGTTTTTCGCTGCTTGTAATTTTTCTTCGAGAGATTTCTCGAGCCATGTTGGCGTGTGGAATCCCGCCGAAACGGCAGTTTGAATAATGCGCCGCTGACAATCAATGAGCTCTTGCATGGCCTTGCTCTGGCGTTCCAGCAAATCGCATTTGCGCTCAATGTAGCCTTCTTTATTGCCCAATCCCACTCTTGGCGCTTCTTCTCTCGGTCCCTCCTCTCTTTGCATGGGTGGCGGTTTAAAGTACTTACTCCCGGAGGGGAAGCTCGACCTCAATTCGGTCGTGCTTTCGGCAATTACCCGCGGCCCAAGTTGAGAGGACGGTGTATTCTCGATCTCTTGGGTCTGCACGTTGAAAGGAGTGATACTGGTCTGGGTCAACCCTCTGAAAGACGTAGTAGTAGCGGCCTTGGGGGTCTCTGCAACGAATCCAGACGGTGCTGCAAACCGGCCAATGGTTCGCTTGACCTCTCCGGGGTTCTCAATGTTAACCCGTTCTTGGGGCTGTTCGTCGGCTTGGGTGAGATCAACCGTCTCCATCACCTTGCGCGAACTATTTACTGCATTTCCGGCCGAGTTTGCCCTATAGATTGGCGTGCTTGGCGCACTGTACGCAGCAGCGTTACCGGTCGGCTTTGGCAGGGGCGGATTGGGTGCAACGCGGTTAGCGTTTGATGACGAGAGGGACTTTAGTGGCCCAGCTAGCGCTGGACCACGATTCCCATTCGTCAGGGCGGTGGCGGTCTGGGGATCACTGAGGAGCTTCAAAGCATCCCCGAACTCGACATCCGGGTCCCAGATGCGTGTCTCCTCAGCCCACTTGAGATGCTCTGCCAGGTTGTTTACCGGCGGCTTGGAGCCTGCGCGCACCGGGAAGACCATGGTATAACGTTGTCCACCGTTGACTGTCGTTCAGTGGCAGATGTAACGCGAAACGCGTTTTTTAATCAATTAATGTCGCGTTGTCGCGTGGGGCGAGGAAGATCCGGGCCGGCAAAATACCGATCGGCACGCACCGCACGGCATGCCCGTTTAGGCAAAGCCGCGCGCACCCCCCAGTAGTACTGTATCCCAATTAGTACTGCATGAATGGTAGGCCTATTGAGTCCCATAGCCGGAACAACTCTATTCCTAGTGCTACCACCAATTCGAACTGTGCGTCGAGTGCGACCTAAAGGCAAATGTCGGTAGTTGCACAACTTAAGGGAAAGGACCATCCTATCAATAGTCCCGCCGACATCGAGCAGGCGGTAAGTGGAGAGCAGGTTTTTTTAGAGAAAGCTGAAACGCTAACTGGGTCGTATAGTGCGATTCGTGCCGGATTCGCAAGCTCAAGGTACGTGTGGTTTGAGGTTCTTAGAGGCGGTTTTGTCTGACTTTTTTTGCTAGTGCTCCAAAGAGCTTCCGGCATGTACCAAGTGTATCCAGTACAAGCGAGAGTGTACCTACTCGCCGAAGACGGTGCGGTCTCCACTGACCAGAAGCCACCTGACCAGAGTCGAAGACCGGGTGAGGAAGCTAGAAGCAGTAATTAGCACACTGGCACCGAACTCGGACATTGAGAGCCTTATTTCCAAGGCGGGGAAGAAGGAGCCACTGGGACCCAACTCTCCGAGCGCTGCCGCCGGTGCCCTGAGGGCCTTTACCGACAAGAAGCGCAAGGAGCACCGCCCGAAGGAACTAACCGACGATGCTCCAAATGAGGCGGACGACTTTGACTGGGTTGAGGAGGAGCTCGTGGGCAACGACCTTTCAGACGGTATGGCGGCGCTCTCAATCAACCCGCAGGGTACGGGCTACTTTGGCATTGCATCGAGTTCTGTGTTACTGAGAGCACTGCGGGTGAGCCCGTGGGACCTCAATGTGACGCCCAAGACGACAGAGTCATATATGGGCTCGCCGCTAGACCAAATGGCTGTCAACGACAAGTATGTCACCGATACGTTTGTCGATGCCTACTTTATGTACTACCACACGTCTTACCCCTTCATCCACGAGGCGACGTTCCGAGCGCAGTACCAGGGGCTTGTCCCCAAGCCTCGTGAAGAGGTGTGGCAGCTGTTGCTCAATGCCGTTCTGGCGCTGGGCTCGTGGTGCGTCAATAACGAGAGCAGTGTGGCGGACCTGACCTTCTACCAGACAGCCAAGGCGCAGATTACGTCGGGTATTCTGGAGACTGGCAGTCTGTCACTGGTCCAGGCGCTGACTCTGCTGAGTAACTACGTGCAGAAGCGGAACAAGCCCAACACGGGCTGGAACTACCTCGGGCTTGCGGTGAACATGGCAATGGGGCTTGGCCTGCACCGGGAGTTTAAAAAGTGGAAGAGCAGTCCGTTCAAGCAGGAGATGCGCCGGCGAGTGTGGTGGGGGCTCTTCATCTTCAATGCCGGCGCTGCCGTAACGTTTGGCCGGCCCATCAGCCTGCCCAACTGGGGCGAGATGGATGTGCGGCACCCACGGAACTGCAGCGATGAGGATCTGACGCCGGACTCGACGTTCGACCCCGTCGAGCGCACTACACCGACGATGTACTCTGGTCTCATTGCGCAGACCAAGTTCTGCCTGAGGACTAATGATATCTACAACCGGCTCATTTCGCGGCCACCACCGACGGCCGAAGAAGCGCTCGACATGAGCAAGCGCATTGAGGAGTTCTGCACGACAGAGATCCCGGCGTACCTCAAGATTGGCTCCCCGGCCGAGAGCGTGGCGCAGGACCACTGGCTCGTACTAACCAAATACCGCCTCACGTGGCGCTACCGCAACCTGCGGATCATCATGTTCCGCCCATTCGTACTCCAGCGAGTATTGTCGGAAGGCGACAAGCCGATCCCCAAGATGAACAGCCCGGCCGAGAAGGAATGCCGGCGAATCTGTCTCAAGAGCGCCCACGACACCATTGTGTCAGTCGACGAGTTTGTCACGTACTACCCGCGGACGACCATCTCGGTGTGGTACGCAGTATACTTCTTATTCCAGGCGTGCCTGATTCCTCTGGTGTGTGCGTGCTCGGAGCCTGATTCGGACCACGCCAAGAACTGGATGGAGGACGTTGAGCTCACAAAGTCGATTCTCGTGCGTCTTTCGGCGGAGAATCGGCTCGCGCTGCGCTTCCTAGACGTGATCCAGCGGCTCTGTGTGCAATACCTCCAATACGACGTGTCCCAGGAGCCTGCAGTGCCCAAGAGCGAGTGGATGACCGACATCTACTCGCTATTCTTTGACAATAACTTTATGCCCGACACGGACCCCTCCGGCGCCGACCCGCTCGCCTTTGACATGTCCTCTGGCATGCCCGAGATGTAATAAGAATGGCTGACCCTCCAATTGGCACAATTGGATGTAGTCTGCCTTCGTAGTCGATCGTCCGGGGCCATTAGTGCCCCGGGGCTATCGCCCAGAGGAAGGCCGTGCGGCTCCGAAGGGGACCCGAGGCCGGAGTCGGATCCGCTGGGAAGGCCGAAACCCCACACTAGCGGGCCATTTATATCGTAAGCGAATCGACCCATATAGACCTTATATTTGCATACTCGAGTAAAAATGCGATCATTTGTATCCAGAAGTGCAAAGACGAGACTGGTCAAGTCGGCCGCCATGCGATACTCGACTGTTTCCAAGTTTCCATACCCGACCGCTGAGGAAGAAAAGCAGTTCCTGAGCGGCCAGATCGAGCAGATCGAGCAGTGGTGGGCCTCGCCGCGGTTCAAGGGCATCAAGCGTCCATACGACGCCTCCAAGGTGGCGATTCACCGAGGAACGCTGCCAATTCAATACCCGTCGTCGGTCCAGGCCGACAAGCTGTTCAACCTGTTTGAGCAGCGCAGCAAAGAGGGCCTTCCTGTGCATACTCTGGGCGCCGTAGATCCTGTCCAGATGAGCCAGATTGCCAAGAACCAGGAGGTTTGCTACGTTAGTGGCTGGGCGTGTTCCAGTCTGCTCACGACGACCAATGAGGTGTCCCCCGACTTTGGCGACTACCCGTACGACACGGTGCCAAACCAGGTTGAACGGCTGTTCAAGGCACAGCTGATGCACGACAAAAAGTCGTGGCATGAGTGGATGTCGCTGAGCGACGAGGAGAAGGCAGCGAGGCTTGCCAAGGGCCAGGGCCGTATCGACTACCTTCGCCCCATCATTGCCGACGCCGACACTGGCCACGGAGGCACGGGAGCTGTCATGAAGCTCGCTAAGTTGTTTGCTGAGCGGGGTGCCTCGGCTATTCACCTTGAGGACCAGCTCCATGGCGGCAAGAAGTGCGGGCATTTGGCGGGCAAGGTATTGGTGCCGACTTCTACGCACATTTCGCGGCTCATTGCCACGCGAATGCAGTGGGATATCATGGGTGCTAGCAACCTGGTTATCGCGCGAAGCGATTCCGAGTCCGGATCGTTGCTTTCGAGCTCGGTCGACCCGTCCGACCACGAGTTTATTCTCGGCGTTAACGTCCCTACCCGCCCACTGGCAGAAATCATCCAGGAGGCTGAGCAGAGCGGCAAGGCTGGGGCCGAGATTGATCTCTTGGAGGCCGAGTGGACTGCAGGGGCGCGGCTCATGACCTTTAACGAGGCGGTTGTCGAGCAGTTGACAGCCGACGGCAAGAGCGACCAGATCGAGAGTTACCTCGAGCAGTCCAAGGGCATGTCCAACTACGACGCACGGGGTCTCGCCCGATCTATTGTAGGCAGCGACGTCTTCTTCGACTGGGACGCTCCACGAACGCGAGAGGGATACTACCACGTTCGGAACGGCATGGAGCCGGCGCTCAAGCGAACCCTGGCGTTTGCGCCGTACGCCGATCTTCTGTGGCTCGAGACGAAGAAACCGGATCTCAACCAGGCGAAGGACTTTGCCAAGAAGATCCGCGAAAAGTACCCGGGTAAGTGGCTTGTGTACAATCTCAGTCCGTCGTTCAACTGGAGCAAGCACGGGTTCAGCGAGAAGGATCTCCAGGAGTTTGTTTGGGAGCTCGGCAAGGCAGGGTTTGTTTTGCAGCTCATCTCTCTTGCAGGTCTGCACAGCAACGCACTCATGACATGGAAGCTATCCAATGCGTTCAAGACGGAAGGCATGAAGGCCTATGTCGACCTGGTCCAGAAGGAAGAGGCGGCTACTGGTTGTGACGTGCTGACCCATCAGAAGTGGTCTGGTGCCAACTACTATGAGAGCATCTTGGAGTCCATCGTCAGTGGTTCGTCGAGCACCAAGAGCACGGGCAAGGACTCTACCGAAAACTCGTTCTAAATTCATCCACCAAACATGTTTACTATCCAATATATTATCCGCTCCCCCAGAGGTAGCGTTCGGGTCTTATAGATTTATTCTTACGTACGGTATTTCTATCTTGTATACTATATACACTGCACACTGGATGTATCTTAGTATGGTCTATCTCTCGTATAACAAAAGACAAGAGCATATTATCTACCGGTAGTACAATCATATATAGGCGTACTCTCTGCCAGACTATCGTACTTGTATTCAGTCGGCTCACAATTGATTGTCCATAGCGTTAGTAGCTCGGCTCCGAAGCAGACCGCTTCGCCGTTGCGGAGCCAAGTAGTAGCCATACAAGTTTATCAGCCATTGAGTCTTGCAAACAGGCCATATGTGCACAAAACAAGTTGAAATGACCACAAGAGACTAAGGCTGCGGCTCATTGCCTTGGTTTCGCTGTTACTAATTAAAAATACGTTCAAAACAAATTATTATGGCATAACTGATGACCAGTCTCTCGGGGCCATGTCATACTACCTTTAAGGTGTGTGTGTCATACCCATATCAAAACTTTTACTCAACTGGTCAATGCAGGTCAAGCATTGGATATCCCGTCGATCGCCGCCGTTTATCTCCGACCAAGGCCGGCTCCGAAAATGCTCCCAAAATTTATATCCGCCGTATACACCTCCGCAGTTTCGCCAAGACTTAGGGTCTCGAGGCTGAAGCGCGGCTACTCGTATCTCTACAGAGCATCTCAACATCAACAGACTGTACGCTGCTCGTACAGTAGGACAACGCCAATTACAAGATTTGTTTGTTTTGAGGGATTGGGCGGAGCTGCCGATTGAACGCAGGTAAGTATTTAAAGACGGCGCGGTTGCGTCAGTATAAGCGAACGTTGTATCGTTGTAACAATACCCCTATGTGCACGGCTGCTGGGGTCGGGTTCCCGCGTCGGCGCTGGACCGGTGGTGGCGACGTCCACACAACGGACTGCCGGCGGGAACTTCCCATTACGGTACCCTCGTCCGTCCCATTTCAGCCGTTTGGGACCCGCGGCTGCAGACGTGTCTCATATTATCCCATGGCATTGTCCGGTCGGACTCCCACAGTACGTATCGGAGCAATTTGCAAGGGTTTCGACCTTATATATAATGCACATTCCTGCACTTATCTCTAGGCACTTTTGAAAAGTGAATAACAAACAAAATATGTCCGGAGAAGTTTCTTCTGGCGAAAAATCCGCCGTCATTACGCCCGTGCCGTCGAACGGCGCCAAGCCTGATCCGATGCTGGACAGCCGTACCCTCAATGACCAGCCGCAAGATGAGCCCCAAGATGAGCCCCGGGATGAGCCCCAAGAAAGCGCCGGAGACGGTACGACCGCCGAAGACCAGGTACTCCATGGGATGCCTCTTCTGATGTGTACGCTCTCGCTGCTGCTCTGTATGCTTTTGTATGCGCTCGACCAAACCATTGTCGCTACTATTCTCACAACCGTCGGAGTCAAGTTTGGCGACTTTGGCAAGATCAGCTGGATCTCCTCTGGGTTCCTGCTTCCTACGGCCGTGCTTGCCTTGAGTTGGTCGAAAATCTCGCTTATTTTCGGCCGAAAGTGGACAATGCTCGTCGCCATTGTGCTCTTCGAGGCCGGATCACTCGTATGCGGCGTCGCCAACTCGATGAACACCCTCATTGGTGGCCGAGTCCTTGCCGGTGTCGGCGGTGGTGGTATCCAGGTCATGGTGTTTGCCATTATCACTGAGATTACAACTATTGAGAAGCGAGGTATGGCCCAGGGCTTGGTCGGTGCGGCCTTTGGTATCGCGTCGGTCTTGGGGCCTCTCGTTGGAGGCGCTTTCACCACCCACGTTACATGGCGGTGGTGTTTCTACATTAACCTGCCCATTGGCGGAGTTGCCTTCGCCTGTATCTTCTTCCTGTTCAATCCACCACGTCCAAGGGGCTCCCTCAAAGAGAAGCTACTCCAGATCGACTACCTTGGCACGGTTATTTTGACCACTGGTCTCGTTCTCCTTTTGCTCGCGCTGACTTTCGGTTCCACCACTAAGCCTTGGAATTCGCCAATCGTCATTGCCTTCTTCGTTGTCGGTGGTGTCATGTCCATTTCTTTCTTCTTCTACTCCTTCTACATCTCCAAGCACCCGCTTATTCCATTTAGGGTAGCTAAGGTGCCCCAGGTGCTCGCTCCATGCTTTGCTATCGGCTTTATTTATGGTGGTTTCATGATGGCCGTCCTCTACCTGGCAACTTATTTCCAGGTCGTCCGAAATGCAGATGCTATGCACTCTGGTATTGACTTGCTCCCAATGATCATTGCAGTCGTTCTGCTCTCGATTACAATGGGCATCCTCGTTTCCAAGACTCGATACACTAAGCCCTACGCCATGTTTGGCGGTACCATGGTGTGCATCGGGTTCGGAGTTTTGACCCTGCTCGATCAATATTCCGGACCAGGTCGGCGCATTGGGCTGCTTATTATTCCTGGTATTGGCATTGGCTGCCTCTTCCAGTCCACCGCACTCTCAGCACAGACTGCTGCACCTAAAGACCAGGGTGGTGTCCTCCTGGCTACTGGTTTGATGAACTTCCTGCGATCATTAGGTGGTGTAATTGGTTCTGCACTCGGCCAGACTGTGCAGTCTGTCGTATTTGTGTCTCGTGTCGAGGAGATTGATGGCATTCCCAAAAATGTCAGTCCTGAGACCTTGCTCAACTCGCCCGATGTCATCCGGCAACTGCCAAAGGAGGTCTCTGATAAGATTATCGACGCTTTTGTCCATGGTTTTCAGATGGTCATGTACACCTCTCTTGCCTTTGCCCTTGCTGGCTTTATTTGCATCCTGTTCTACACTAACAAGAGAATTCCGCTACCTCCAAAGCCGAAGAAAAAGGACGAGGAGGCTTCTGAGAAGGTTGCAGCCCCTGCTGGTGATAATGAAGACCAGTAATCTATTTATTCTTAGACGATCCCAACGCATTGTACTTAGTTGGACCGCAATGACATATTAATTATTAATTAACAAAAGTTCTCTTTTCTAGTTCATACTGGCTACTGGTGCAAGTTTTTTCCCCAGTATTCTGCGGAATAGTGTCATCTTATCGCCTGATCCGGTGTTACACGAACTTTCGCTCGATATGTCGAAACGTCTGCAAAGCGGACAAATATTCGAGGTACGCAGTACTCTATAGAGCCTAACTCGGTCACAAGGTGGCAAAGGGCTATAAATACAGAAAATTCATTCATTCATTCATTCCCAGGGCTCAGACGAAACATTGAGATAGCGAAAGTATGCTCCAAAGCGTCCCTTGCCCATGCGAAATTGCACAATTTTGCTCAGGATAATGAATGAATGAATAAATCGATTAAAGTCTCTGCATAAGCTAAGGAAGACTATGGTCTCATATTGGGCTTTTTCCAGCCTGCTCAAAAACATTGTAACAGAAATAAACAAATAAATCCAGAACCAAACATTAGAGGAAGTTGATGCGGAATTGCCTAATGATACGAGGGAAAACCACTATCCCTACCAAAGACCACTGCAAACGTGATCCCGAGGTGAGTGGGGAAAAACCTGCATCAGCATCAACTTAGGATAAAATTAGCGGTTCGGCAACAAGAAACTCAGCTACCGCTGCGAGACCATTCCTCGAGTTGAGGAGGTGGCTCAGGCTGAGCTTTGCTCAGGATATGCCGAGTTGCAGACTAATACTGCCATATCTACTTTTTTCAGTCACATTCATAATTATTTAGGCATTCTCAACTAGTATATAACGGAATTTTATATGGCTTTTCACGCGGATTAAAATACGGAATGCGGATTAAAATACGGAATAAAATGCGAAAAAAACAGCGGAATTTGTTAATAAGGGATTTTAATGTGATCAACTATGTGCCGTTTTTCAAGAATTGGTCTCTTGGCCCAGTTGGTTAAGGCATCGTGCTAATAACAACTCTTCGCTTCCTCCAAAAGAGGATGATATCAGTTAACGCGAGGATCGGCGGTTCGATCCCGCCAGAGACCATCTTTTTTGCACTCGCGATCGAGCGGTCAAATTTTAAATTAATTTAAAATTAATTAATTAACTTAATTAATTAACTTAATTAATCAAGTTAATTTATAATTAATTTTTTGCGGCTTGTGGGGCTCGAGCCGCACAGAGCCGCAGAATTTCAGTAGTGCGGTCCACACGGGGATTGGTTACCTCCTGAGGGCCAAGGAAAAACGGTGAAAACTTCAGCTGATGGGGTTGACGGCAATTAGGGGCGAGTTGTGGTCGTCTTGGGCGGTAGCCCTTTTCTATTCTACATACCACTTTATCCGATATTTCTACTGTTAATCGCCTACCGACCTATGGTACTGAATGAATTATGAATGAATTTTTTGTATTATTGCCACCTTGTGACCGAGTTAGGCTTTATAGAGTACTGCGTACCTCGAATATTTGTCCGCTTTGCAGACGTTTCGCCATATTATAACAAATTAATGAAGACCAAACCATTTGACAGATGGGGCCAATTAGTCAACACGCGTGTGTTGATGGCACGAGGGAAACCCTTCCTTCTCGAGCGAGAATGAATGAATTGAATGAATGAATGAATTTTCTGTATTTATAGCCCTTTGCCATCTTGTGACCGAGTTAGGCTCTATAGAGTACTGTGTACCTCAAATATTTGTCCGCTTTGCGGACATCTCGACATATTATAACAAATTAATGAAGACCAAACCATTTGACAGATGGGGCCAATTAGTCAACACTCTTGCGTTGATCTTCAGCTGATGGGGTTGACGGCAAAGTAGGGGCAAGTTATGATCGCCTACCTATAGTAAATTATTTGTATCTGCACATTGTGGGCGTTATAGTTCCAGGGTTTTTGTATTCTCCATCCTACGTACGTGTACCTACCATATACGTGCAATGCGACTGAGATTGCTTTGAGATTCTAAGGCGAAATGATTGGCAGAAGAGACGTACAACGTACTGAAGATCAATTTTTTACGTCAAACTATACATTACATAATTATAGTGCTCAAATGGGAAAAATGCTTAAAAAAAGTTCCGGTGGTGCTACTGTACAGTTACATCTATAGGTGTACTGTAGAAAAGATATTGGCGGTGATACGGTAGTCAGTGCGACTTCTGTCGGGAGTCGCAATGCGCGGCCCGGACTGATGACCAGTAATGACTACCGGTAGAGCGCCCGACACCTACAGATTATATTTAAAGCAAGGCGCCAGGAAGGCTAAATAAGCATCAAGAATGGCTGAGGCACTACGCATAGAATTACAACAGACACTCTTCTTAGACGAGGAATCGGCAAAGCAGATTGTTAGCAATGTTGAGGCACTACCTGATATCGAGGTCGGTCCTTTCCTCTCTGATCTCCTCGGAGCGGAATCATCTGCTATCCCGAAATACCTCAGCTCGAGGGCCAAGGGCAAGAGTAAAAAGCCAGCAAGGGCCCCTACTGCATCACCAGCTCTGGCCCAAAAGGAAGATCCTGTGCGGGGACCGCTGGCCTTGGACCAACCGCTAAAGAACTTTGTGTCCAAAGGCGTTTGGGAACCCCCTACAGCTCAGAAGAAGAAAAAAGGAGGCAATCAGAAATCATCCAAAAAGGTGAACGAGATAAAAGTAGATAATTTGAGCGATATAGAGTCGGCAATTCGAGAAATCGAGCTGGGTGATCGCAATACCAAGGACCGCAAACCATGTAATTGCCGGGCCACTCGACATCCATTACTCGAAGTTGCACCGAATTGCCTCAACTGCGGCAAGATTATATGTGTGAAGGAAGGGCTTGGCCCTTGTACTTCGTGCGGAGTCCCTCTTATTGACAACACGCAATTATCGAATATCAATAGAATACTCCAACTGGAGAGAGAGGAAATTGCGTCATCAATGGGGAGAAAAGCTCGGCAGAAGGCTAATATTGATCTTGGAGCGACTTTGTCAACGCTGAATGCCAAAAACTTTGGATCCACGTCAGCGGTCAGCGAGGCCGAGAAGAGGCTAAACAAGTTACTCGAATTCCAAGATACATCGGCACAGCGAACGAAGATCATCGATCAAGTCAGCGATTTTGAGACTCCAGGGCATGGGGTTAACCAATGGGCGTCTCCACTGGAACAAGCCCAGCAGCTGAAGCGACAACAGCGTTTGCTGCGAAAGGCCGAGCAGCAAAAAGCTGCTCGATCTGGACGAGGCAGGCGAGTCATAAGCATTGATCTCAAGGGGAACAAGGTGTATGCCGAAGAGAAAGAGGCAGAGATCGAGACGTCAGACGAGGACGAAGAGGATCGAGCACTTGAGGAAGGAATCGCTAGAGAGACTGCTAAGAAAAGTGCCAAAGTAGCCGCTACTTGGGACCCCAAGACGTACGGCAAAAAGTTTATCAAGCCGACTTACATCGAAACCCAGGCCAAAGGTAAGCAAAAGGCGCCTGCCGGACCCCGACTTGTTACAGAAGCCGCAAAGCGTGCGGCTGACGAGCGCATTGTAGAGGTGGAAGACGATGAGACGCGCATCTTCGAGCTGTAAAACCTTGTTTTGCTTTTTCGTTGATCCCCCGGCTTTTTGAGTTATTGTATGTTTGTATGTATTCAAGTGTCTCATGGGCACATGTCGTCCTGACGATCAACGCAGGTATTAGACTTGAAAAACCCACTTTGAATAAGAGATACAAACCACCGGGAGAGGTGCGTAATCAGTCACTTGATTGGAGAGTCCAATGAGACTTGCTACGGTAGTACTACTTGTATTAGTTTGTGGGGTAGGGGCAAACATCCTGGTTCAGCTGTCAGACAACACTACTCTGAGAAGGTTTCTCCACGCTCACCCACAGGTGAGCAATCGAGTGTCGAAGACATTCTCTATTGGGTCATTCCAGGGCTTCTGTGGGAACTTTGAGCCTGGGCTCATCCATATGCTCCATAACAGTCTCTACGTAAGTCTCTGGTGCTGCTGTTTTTGGGGGCAATACACTCACACTATGCGATATGATGTAGGTCGCGGCAATCAGCCCAGACATTAGGGTCCAGGTCGATGATGTTCAGGAGGAGGCACCCAGACATTTGGCGAGGATATCGAGACGAGACCATCTCGCGGAAGACGGTGAGTTATCTTGGCAATTGCACAGAAGGAAGCTGACTCAGGGTAAAAAGTAGAGTCAGGAAGCTATCACTACGCGACAGAAGGACAGGAGGACATTGACATCTACGTGATAGACACAGGCATACACGCCGAGCACCCGGAGTTTGAAGGTCGAGTGATTAATGGAGCGGACTTTACAGGAGAAGGAGAAGGAGACAGAAACGGCCATGGTAAGCAAAGGATTTCCATTGTTTTTTTACAGTAAACTAATTGGATATAGGGACCCATGTAGCGGGTATAATCGGCTCCAAGACGTACGGAGCAGCCAAAGGCGTGCAATTGATTGAGATAAAAGTGCTTACGGGCATGGGTCTCGGCAATCTATCGGCGGTCATTGCAGGAATCGACTTTGCAGTGAATCGGAAGAGAGAGTCAGGGCGCAAGGCGCTTGCCAACCTCAGTCTCGGAGCCGGATTCAACAGCCTGCTGAACAGCGCCGTCAACGCCGCAGTAGATTCTGGGCTACCCATGATCGTAGCCGCAGGGAACGCCAACACGGCTGCGTGTGCATCATCGCCTGCAAGCGCCGGTAGGGCGCTTACAGTAGGCGCAATAGACGACCGATACGACACGGTCGCGAGCTTTAGCAACTGGGGTAGCTGCGTCGACCTGTTTGCCAGCGGGGTTTACGTAACGAGTCTGTCGCACAGCGGCGAGGGCACACTTGCGCTCAGCGGGACCTCAATGGCGGCTCCAGTGGTCACGGGCACCATTGCCATGTACATGGGCCTCGGGCTGGGTGAGGAGGAAGCGAAGGAGAAGGTGCTTTCTTTAGCGACGAGGGATGCAATTGAGTTCAAATCGGTCTTCTTCCGTCCCCGGACGCCAAATTTAATCGCCTACAACGGCATGGGGGATGATGCTACTACGGAAGCGACAAACGCCGCTAAAGCCCCGAAGACGACCATCAAGCCTGTGAGGCGTACGGCGAAAGCTAAGCGGAGGAAATCTTGGCACAATCGCATTCTAGGCCATTAGGTAGCTCGGATTATCAAACCATTGAATTGAAAGGGACTTAGTAATACTCGGCTCTTAGTCTCCGCAATCTGAATCTTTAACGATTTCGCGGAGAAGTGCATATGTAATTTAATGCATCTGTTATTGCTGTGCGCCGCCGTTATATGTAAAAAAAGCAGCGCCGTGATAGGTCCGCGGGCCAAATGTAAAGAAAAGTTAACCCTGTCTGGACGGGGCGCCCGACGTAAGCTCTTCAAATCACCCCATTCGTACAGCAGCCCTGCACCTGGCCCCTGCAATGGAAAATTTGTGCATATGCATTTTTAATCATGCCGGCGACTTCCTGAGCCGCACGGCCGGCACACGTTTACGTAGAGCGCGCGCACGCGTGCAGAGATCGGCACTGAGCCGCACCAACCACACGGGTAAAACCTCTTCACGTCCAAAAGCCAATTAAGCCATTCAGCGGCCCCGGGCTATCTCTTATACCCCGTAGAAGCAAAAGCAAAGCCCATGAGGGCGATTGAGACCAGCGATCCGTCCATTGTCAGGGCAGGCTGGGGCTGGGAGGGTGCGGAGCTCCGCGGGGGGAGAAGAGCAACCCGAGAAGGCAGCCTCAGGGTGTCCCGATTTGCTCCATGCCGCGTTCCGGCTCGACAAGAGGCCCTTTTTTCCTAAACATTTTTGCAACCCTAAAAGTGCGACAGAGGAGCTATTTAAGTGCACCCCCTCCGCCTGTTTCCAGTTCCCACACCTGAATTAGCTGAGAAAAAAAAAGAATGAAGCTTCCATCGAGAGAAGAATTGCACGACTACACTACTGCCATTAGTATTGGCGGTGCCAAGGGCGCCCTGTTTGGTCTGGGTCTCTCGGGCCTCGGAACATACTACGTCCGGCACTTCCACCCTAACATGATGAAGCGAAGCACCTTCTTCAAGACCTTTGCGTTCATGGCGCCAGTGCTCCTTGTTGGTGTCACTTCCATGGAGTACGCCTCGCGTGAGTTTGAGAGACGGGTCTATGCTCCGGAACTCATTGCCGAGGAGATGAAGCGACAGGCTGCCATTCGAAAGCTGTCCTACGCAGACCAGCTGAAGCACTATTGCATTGAGAACAAGTACAAGATCATCATGACCGGGTGGGCCGGTTCTCTGGCTGGTTCGTTCTACTACATTAACAAGGACAAGTTCATGACGAGGTCGCAGAAAATTGTCCAGGCACGAATGTACGCCCAGGGCCTTACAGTCATGTTGCTGCTTGCTTCGATGCTGCTGACGACTGCTTCTACTGGAGAGGAGCGACGTCTGCACAAGGAGATGGAGGACCAGGAGGAATGGCAGAAGATTGTTTCTATGGAGGAGCAGCGATTGAAGCAGAACCACCAGCCATTGCGAGGTTAACCATGTGAAACGAACCTATTATTTAATTTATTCCCCACAAAGTAATTGTAAACAACAAAAAAAAGAGACATATTTCGAATACTGGCTTGCCATTAGACATGCTGTGGGCAGAAAGCTGTAACCGGGACGATCAGGTTGCTAGTGATCGAATCAGATCTTGCGCAATTGCATTGCATGCATTGCTCATTAAACGATTTACAGGCGTTTCTGAGGGGAGTTTGCCAGATATAATCGCCGAATATTGGCAAGGATCGCTCTTCTATTTTAGCTCAGCGACAAATGACCAGAACCCGTGCCGATCGTGATGGCGATGGCGTGGGCTCACATGTGCATCACGGCATGAGATATAATTAACCAAACCTCTATTCCGATAAGATAAATTACCTATGTACCATATTACCATTTGTATTTCTTTTTCTATAAAGTATCCAACTAAAGGAGTTAAAGTGGCGGGTGACAGTGGATTGCGGAAAGAGCTCGTTCCAATCGGTTGACCTCGTCGTCTATGGCGCGCAATTGTTCAATGTACTTCTCTACCTGATGGTAGGAATCGACTGTGTCCTGCCTTTTGCACATATCAATGAGCTGGTAACGAATGTGCTGTTCTTCTTGGTAGTAGTTGAGATCCGCCTTTAGCATTGCTTCATAGTGGGCCATGGCGGTTGGAGAAGGGACGGGGAGGAAGATGAATTCAATTGGCGCCTTGAGCTCCTCCTCTACCATCTTGGGTGTTTATCCATTCCCTGTGATGGTTATTTTTTGGTAAATGGGGATGGACAGAAAGCTTTTATAGGTATTATATATCTTGATGATCTGTACAGGTGGCAAACAGCCAGCTATTTATATTATTCTGTCGACGCCATTGCTATTCCAATGACATGGCTTGGTGATGAACCCAAGAGAGGGGAGATGCGTTGGATGAAAAAGGGGGAGGGGGGCGGAAGAAGAGATAGGAATTATACATCGTGCATTGATCGCTGCTAGCGATGGCGGCGAGACGTAATCATGTGTACGTCACAATGATGTGGTATTGGATCCTATAACGATTTAGTCCCCGTAAACAATTACCATGGTAATTGCACAGCTTGTAACAGGTAGTACCACGCCCCTGGGAGAGCAAAACACGTTTGCCGTTAGACGATGTACGGAGTCTGGCCGTGGCTGGTCAACCGTTAAAAACGGCTCGTTTCAAAATACGGGGCCGCAGTACGTAGGGGTTATCTTGCGTGTTACAAGTTTAAAATGGTTGAATTAGGCAATCTCTCTATATCTACTTGGGGGCCCACAGTCAAAACAAGTGTATCATTAGTATGGGTATCGGTGACGAAGAGGGGAGGTGTCTATTGAGTGGGCATGCGGGGGTCAAAACGATATCACAACTGCAAATGCTATACAGTAGTACCGGCACCGCATAGAGCAGCCGGCTGTGGTATGTGATTTGCAAGTGTATATACGCAGAAAGCAGCGTATAATGCACCTACACAACCGGTCAGTTGCATATCGCACCCACCCGCATTACATCCCTCCACCCATACTCATCACAGCGTCATACCTGGTAATAAATAGTCGTCAGAATAAAAAAAAGTCGTACGATGTAATATCGCAGAATAACCAAATGGTGGTCATGTCGTAATGTCGTTAGAATCCAAAAAAAAGGTTAGTAGTGGTAGAGTGTGGTACATTACGGCTCAGTGGGTAGTGAACGCACTTCTCCGACCGCACACGGCTGCATTGTAAGAGTTCCTCAGGATCGACGACAGTCGGTCAATTTCCTGATGGACGCTCTCACGCTCTTGGTTGATTGCCACCAGCTCGCCCTGGATCTTTGACACCCGCCCAGCAGCTGACACTGGGTCTTTAGAGAACCGCAGCTGGACGAGCTTGCGGGTCCTCGTGTCCCTGGCGTCGTCAAGCTGGGCCAATTGGTAGAACGCCGACTGGATGCGTGCCTCTATGTCTGCTCGCGAAGTCATCTCCTTGGTAGGTAGTTGTTAGAAAATGGGAATGAAGATAGTACCGGTAATGACCTGCCGTCATTTTATATATGGGCCCCGACTATACGGCTGGAGGCTTCCCCAGATGATTCCTTCGTGCATAATCTCCTTGCATAGGCGGTCACATCTCCCAATCTGGAAACGTCTTCCCCAGCTTTCTCACCCGCTTTCCTTCGTGACTAACCTGTCGTCCGCTGTATGATTCGTAATGACACCCCAGGCTCGTTTGATTTATAAGCCCACCAGGCTCATAGCTACCGGTAAGTTAAAGGTAGAATAGGTTTGTCATGGTGCTATTACCAATGTATTTGCAATATCAGCTATGTATTGCACTAAGAATAGGTAGTACGTAACGGATTAATCCGTTTCACTGTGTTCTTGGCATGTTCGCTCATTAAGGAACGACCGCCGCAACGTATGCGGCGTTTGGATCGGCCATCTGGGGATCGTCCTAGTCACGGGGGCGCCCGCCCGCAACGCGTGGCTACGCCAAATGCATGTGAATCCCGTTGGAGAGCTAACAATTTGATACATTTTGAGCACCTCTCCACCCGCTTCATTTCCGCTCTATTCCCGGGCCGTTCGGGCGTTTTTGGAGGAGACCTGTAGTACCTGTAGTAGTACTCGCCCGGTACAATTGACCTCTGCAAAGGCTCGGTGCTATGATCTAGAATTCTTGCCTCTGCCAAATTATAGCACAGTTACAACCTGTAGGCAAATATTTACCTGCTTGCGACGCGGCGAAGGGCCTGCGGCGGAGGTAAGGCTAATACAGCATGTATTTGTTACGGACTTGGGAGTCCTTGTTACATGTAACCGTAGCGTACCAAAATATACGCCTCCGCCAGAAAACATCGCGTACATTATATCATCAACGAATCACGTACAACCCATGAAAAAATTAAGACCAGCTTAGAGAGCGTAATAGAGAGCTATGGCACCACAGTTTAGACACACGTCGGCCAAAGCGCTAGTGACGTAAGTAGGCAGACTAAGCCACGAAATAGACTAACCATATAGCGATCTCAAACGGCGGAATATCGTCGGGTCGCACGATGTCGCTCTGGCGACCGCTAACTTCCTGCTACGGTTTGTATCAGCGACCCGATACGCGAGCACCTCCGAACTGATCAGCGAAGTGCGCAAGGTCGGCCAGGCGCTGGTAACAGCGCAGCCACGCGAGTTTGCCTGCGGCAACATTGTGCGCCGGGTGCTGGCGATTATCCGAGAGATCGAGACGAACACTACGGAGCTGCAACAGGATGGGTCCATGTTCAATCTGCTTTCCTCTGCGAGCGAATCCAAGTCTCAGGCGAGCGAGGCCAAGCCTAAGGACACCAAGGGAGACATCATTGAGGGCATCCGGGAGCTAATTGACGAGATTGACGGCAACGACGAGAAGATCGAGGCCATGAGTTTAGAGATGATCCACGAGAATGAGGTGCTGCTGACGCCGACCCCCGAGTCCAAGACAGTCAAGGACTTCCTTATCCAGGCGGCCCAGAAACGCAAGTTCTCGGTGCTCGTCACGGAAAGCTTCCCCAACGGCATTGAGAAGGCGCATGCGTTTGCCAACGACCTCTCCAAGGCCGGCATTGAGACCGTCATCATCCCAGACTCGACGGTGCTGGCGATTATGAGCCGGGTCGGAAAGGTAATTATCGGCGCTCGGTCTGTGCTCGCCAATGGTGGGTGTGTTTCGTCCGCCGGTGTGTCGCTCGTGTGCGAGTGCGCCAAGGAGAACAAGACCCCCGTGCTCGCCGTGACGGGCATCTACAAACTTTCGCCGCTGTATCCGTTCGACATTGAGAGCCTGATCGAGGTCGGCGACAGCGGCAAGGTTGTTTCCTTCAGCGACAGCGACATGATGTCCAACGTTGAAGTCATGAACCCCGTCTACGACTACGTTGCACCAGAGCACATTGATATTTATATTACGACCGTGTACGTGACCTTTTTTTGCTTTACTGCCTTACTAACTATTTTAGCGGCGGATACTCCCCGAGCTTTACATACCGAATCGTGCTGGACCACTACAGCACTGAAGATGTATCACTTGCATAATGATTCCCAACCGAAATTTCACCCCCCCACCAGTAGATATAATGAAGTTCACGGCCCAAGTGGCGTTCCCGTCCCTCCTCCAGTGTAGGTAGAGCCTTTAATATGCTGTAGTCTGACAGAGTAGCGATATCACGGAACTTCCTCCAAAAGGGAAAGTCGTACATGGAGATCTCCGAGGATGGGATCAAGCTATCGATGATCACGGACGAGGAAAAATCCGCCATGGCGGTGAGTCTGCTGGAAAGGGAGACTTTTTTCGATAGCTACGTGTTTTCGAACTCTCACGGAAGTATTTTCCTGCAGTTCAATGGACCCCAGCTGTACAGCGTGCTGCAGAGGTCGAGCGCCATGGCAGAGCTCAAGACCGACCGCGTAGTTATGAAGCTGACGCGCAAAAACAACTTTGCGTACCTCTCGATCAAGCTGAGCCTCATGGGCGTAAAAGACTTCTCCGGGAACGAGTCGTACATCATCCAGGACATACCGGTGTCGCTGATGCGGGAGGCGGTCCCGTTCAACAACATGAGCATAGACCCGCGGGCCGAGGGAATTCTCTTCCATCTGGAGCGTCCGGTGAAGATATATCAGATTAGTGAAAAGTACAAAGCTATGGCGCAGCATGTCACGCTGACGGGGGAGAACAATGGCACGTTGCAGCTGGCTGTCGAGGCGGAGGGTATTCAGATCAGTACTACTTGGTCGGGGTTAGAGACTAGCGACTCGCAGGATTTGGGGCCGCAGTCGGTTACGATCAGCCCTCAGAACTGGTCCAATGCGCTCCATGCGACGCTTTCGAGCCGGTCGGTCAGTTTGAAAGTGCGGGATGAGGAGCTCGTGGTTGTGCAATTCGAGCTCGACGAGGGCATCTACGTCATGTATTATATCACACATCGAGACTTGCGCGAATTTGCCTGACCTGCGATACTCGAACAGACTACGGCAGTAGGGTGGTTCATGGAGATGTTTGAAGGGTTAGGAATTGTTAACTATGGGATTATGCCTTGGCAAACTCGTTGAGGTACTGGACAAGAAGATCAATGCTCTCCTCCGCAACGGCGTTATAATTGGAAACTCGGATGCCACCAACCGAACGGTGGCCCTTGAGACCCGAGAGCTCTCGCTCGGTAGCACCCTTGATAAATCGGTCCTCGTCCTTGATTCGGAACACAATGTTCATTCGGCTTCGTACCGAGGGCTCGACAAGAGTCTCAAACACCTCTGGATGGGCGTCCAGCACCTCGTACACCTTTGCCGCCTTGCGGTCAGACTCGGCCTCCTGGGCTCCCAAACCGCCCTTGGCAAGCAGGTACTCCATATACAAGTTGACCACCTGGACAGCCAGAATCGACACCGTGTTGTATGCAGAGTTGTTCGCGCAGATGAGTGGGAAGTCAAACACACTGGGCGTAATAGGAGCACCCAACTTTCGCAGGTCCTCAATCGCCGGCCGGTCGAGCAGATCCTTTCGAATAATATATAGCGACACACCGGCAATGCCAATGTTCTTCTGGGCGCCGCCAAAGATCAAGGCGAACTTGGAGACGTCTACCTTTCGCGACAAAAAGTTGGACGACATGTCGGCGACAAGGTCCACTCCTTGTGGTACGGCAGGAACCTCTGGGAACTCAACACCATGAACCGTCTCATTATCGCAGTAGTAGACGTAAGACGGGTCCTCGCTGAAGGACCACTCCGACTGCGGAGGAATTGACCCATACTTGCCAGCCTGCTTCTTGGCATTGGTCACAACGTGGGTTGGCACGCCGAGCTTGACCGCCTCCTCGTGAGCCTTTTGACTCCAGCTGCCCGTGATAAAGTAATTGGCGGTACCCAGCTTGCCAGTTTTGGCGACATGGGCGGCGGTCATGTTATACACGACCGAGGCGAATCCGCCTGTACCGCCGCCCTGAGCGAAGAAGACGGTGTGTGTGTCTGGGACATCGAGCAGCTTGACAATTTTCTCCTTGGCCGCGTCGATAATGCCAATAGCATCCTTGGACCGGTGGGAAATTTCTCCGAGACCGATACCGTTTGCGTTGTAGTTGAGCAGCTCGGTCGAGACCCGCTCGAGCACAGAGGTTGGCAGCAGAGCCGGACCTGCTCCAAAGTAATGTGGCTGGGGCCGTGACATTTTTTTTTCTCTAGTCTGTAACTGATGGGGTCGAGAGATCAGAAGATAGTCCGGAAAATGGCTTGGGTTGGTTGGCCGGAGGTGACTCAAAGAACGGAGCTGCTCCAGCCGTGTCCGCCAATGGATGATGCTAATAGCCGCACAGACCTTTTGGACATTACATATCTAGGGCCTCACTTGGAGAGCTTATTAAACTGTACTGCGGAAATCGTCTACAGAAACTGTCGCTTCATGATGATTATAATGTCGGGATGAAATGCCGGTGAGATGGCCAGGAGTTGTATGATCGCGGACTCTTCCCGGGTGACAGTGCAGATCACAAGTCAAAGGGAACACCCCGGCCATAATTATGTCCGATCGCTTGTGCGATTATCCGCAGGCGACGCAGCACTTTTATGGGCATGTACAGTATTGGGAAGGGCGCATGAGGGCACAGCCAGGAGTAACTTCAAAAACTCTCCATGGTACATGTACCACAGGAGGCTGAAGAGGCTGGGCCGAGCCCGACCCCGGAGGACGGTACGGACAGGAGGGATAAAGTTTGACAGAAGGGTACAGTATCCCCTGCGAGTCTTCGATGGGGAGATCTACCCAATTGGTTTACTCTATTTGGCCTTGAACGGGTAGTACCTACTGCCTGATCGGTTACAGGCCGAACCACCTCCCGGGAGAAAGGCATAACGGTCGTGGCACCACCCCCTATGGACGGGTAGACGCGATATATAGGCTTGAGAATCCGGTCATAAAAAAAATTCTTTCTCGGTTCTCCACACTGGCACACCTGGCCGTAAAAGAAGAGACATTGCTGGTACTAACCTCATACGCGCTCACATTGAAAATCGCTCACTGTTCATATAAAAGATATCATATCATTCCAAAGATATCAACAAGCGTCGTGAGGTTCGCCGAATTGGACTGAAGGAATGAGGTTCCAAGAGAAAAAGTTGGAGCTGCAGAGCAGCATTTTCCACTTGCAGGACCAAATCACGTACAAGAGACGTCACATGGCATCGCTAGAGCGCCTAGGCCGGAACGAGCTGCATATACGACTGGCAATGGAGTATGGCTCGCAGACGTCGTCACCTGCTGCGAGCCGGAGCACGTCTCTCGGGTCCATTGCCAGCTACAGCACCGCGAGCACCGGACAGAACAGCTGCCGCGGAGCGACGTACCACTACTGCCCGACAGATGCGCGGATGGACGAGCTGCGTTTAGAGCTGAGCACGTTGCAGTACCTGCTTGCCAAACGCAGCAAAAAGCTGGTTCAGCTCTGTACCCAGGAGCAGCAAGAGCAGCAGCAGCGTCACCAGCGGTATTGCGCTGACGACGAGATTAATTTTGTGTTTTAGTATGCTAGTTTGTAACGAATGCCACGACCTCACCATACTCTACTTTGCTGCTTTCCGTATGGCGGCTACTCAAGCGGACGCACTTTGCTGTGCGTGCTGCATTCCTGCGTCTCCCTACGTGGAGCACCATGCACGTAGCCCGTACTATCAATGCAGTCCCTACGTACAAATTGATTCGTTTCCTACAACAGCAGCACAATGGGGCTATATATTAATTTGTCCATTTTAAGTCTTGAAACAACCCCATACCCTGACTCCATGACGATATCCGACCGTGGACGAGATAAATACCAACCGAGATCACCTCTGCCGCTATATCCACCAAACAAATGACCGCACCATCCAAAGCCCTGTTAGAGAACGCCATTGAAGAGATTGAGTTCGAGCTCATCGACCACGAACTCCTTGCAAACAGCTATCGCCTATTGCTCAACTTCGGTATGTCCCCCGCGCCTCCCCCACGCTCCGAGCTCACACTGTAGGCGACATTGAGGACCTCAGTCTCGAAAGGGGCCTGGAGGAAACACAGAACGAGGTCGACAGGCTGAACCGCATGCTCCTCAAGAAGCTCCGCGAGTACCACTCGTGACGCCCCATTGCGCCCGTCTATATTTATTTTGCATGTAGCTCAACTAACCGTTATTGTCTCTGTTCCAGACCGTATGCACATGCCCCACCGTTACTGCGGCTGTAACCACGACATGTTGTTACACCACCTCGCGATTCTAGACCGCCATGAAGGGTGTTTACGAATTGGCATATTTGGGGGGCCAGCCCCCCGAACCCCCCGTAGTTGGGGAACAGCCTCAGGCCCGCTGCCGTTACAGATTTTGCCAATTGGCGAGCGAATCGTATTGGCGGGCAGATTGTAGGAACCGATAAAGATAGAGAGAGGATCTCGCTTGCGCACGCGGGAAAATTTCGGAAATTTTCCAACCAATAAAACGACCAGGGAATTTTTCACCTTCTCCTTTTACTCCGAGTAGACATGTTTTCCGGATTGAGAGTCAGCTTCCGAGCGGTCGCTCGAAGCATGCCGGTGCTCCGAAAGAGCACTCCGCTTGCTTCCGTGCGATTCGCCTCCTTCGAGCGAAAGAAGCCACACATGAACATTGGTACCATTGGTCACGTTGATCACGGTAAGACCACCCTTACCGCTGCCATCACCAAGGTCCTGGCCGACAAGGGCGGCGCCAGCTTCCTTGCCTACGACGCCATCGACAAGGCCCCTGAGGAGAAGGCCCGAGGTATCACCATCACCTCTGCCCACGTTGAATACGAGACCGCGAACCGACACTATGCCCACGTTGACTGCCCTGGCCACGCCGACTACATCAAGAACATGATTTCCGGTGCCGCCCGAATGGACGGTGCCATTATTGTCGTTGCCGCCACCGACGGTGTCATGCAGCAGACCAAGGAGCACTTGCTGCTTGCCCGACAGGTTGGTATCCAGAACTTGGTTGTCTTCGTCAACAAGGTCGACACCGTTGAGGACGAGGAGATGCTGGAGCTGGTTGAGATGGAGATGCGAGAGATCCTTTCCGAGTACAAGTTTGACGGTGACAACACCCCGGTCATCATGGGTTCTGCTCTGTGCGCCCTTGAGGACAAGCGACCGGAGATTGGTGTCCAGGCCATTGAGAAGCTGCTTGACGCTGTCGACGAGCACATCCCAACCCCAGTCCGAGACCTTGACCAGGCGTTCATGATGCCGGTTGAGGGCGTTTTCTCCATCCCGGGCCGAGGCACCGTTGCCACTGGCCGTGTTTCCCGAGGTACCCTCAAGAAGGGTGAGGAGGTTGAGATTGTTGGTATCAACGAAAACCCAATCAAGACCACTGTCACTGGTGTCGAGATGTTCAAGAAGGAGCTTGACCAGGCTCTTGCTGGCGACAATGCCGGTCTTTTGCTGCGTGGTGTTAAGCGAGAGGACATTAAGCGAGGTATGGTCATTGCCAAGCCAGGCACTGTCAAGGCCCACACCAAGTTCCTTGCGTCTCTCTATGTTCTTACCGAGGCTGAGGGTGGCCGAAAGACTCCATTCGGCACCAACTACCGACCACAGCTCTTCATCTCCTCTTCGGACGTTACCGTTGTGTTGACCTTCCCAGAGGGCGTTGAGGAGTCGACCCAGATCTTCCCAGGTGACAACACCGAGATGGTTTGCGAGCTTGTTCACCCAACTGCCATTGAGGCCGGCCAGCGATTCAACGTCCGAGAGGGTGGCCGAACCGTTGCTACTGGTTTGATCACTCGAGTCATGGCTTAACTTAAATTATTTCTATCGAGGATACTTGTAAATATCAAAATACTACCCTTATTGTCTATTATTTTGTCACTTATTCGGCAGCCGTGTATCCGCTATTCAAGGTTCAATGTACCGTCGGTTGTTTTGGCGTTGTGCCCAACTCTTTAAATTTCGTCATGGGGATCGTGTATAAAGATGAAGAGCTGAACGGGGTTATTAAAGAATATAGCGGGCTTGTGAAGAGTATTAAACGACAAGATGATGGTCTTCACGTAGTCACCTTTGAGGAGGAGGCTTTTCGAGTTCAAATCACCGCCGCCGGCTGGGTACGATCTACACTTGGGACGGGAAGCACTAACGTTTTAGAGCGTGGAGGGTCAGGAACAGGCGTTTGAAACTAGCGAGGCGCTATTCATGTCGATATCTCCCCGTTTTGCGAAACTGTGGCACGAGGAGCTTTTTTCCAAACTCTCAGAGCTCCAGTAACACCTGCCTCCGCCCAGTTATATTGCACCGCCCGCATTTCTTAGCAGTACCGGAAACCGAATCATGAATAAAATGCATGTCTACCAGTATTACACAAAGTGCTTTCAGCGCTTTCCTGCTGCGGAGACAAATAACTGCCATGGTCATTAAGATACATAATACCTGTACAATTGGTATAGGTTAGAAATAAATTACTCTTCGTCACTGCTACTACCAGCAGAATACTCCTCATCGAAAAAGTCCATAGCCTTGGGTTTACTCGAAGAAGAAGAAGACGAAGAAGGAGATGCAGAGCTCGACTCGGCGGATGCTTGAACTTGTGCAGCGGATTGAGTAGACTCTCGAACGCTTTTGACCAGCTCCTCGCTTTGCTCTAGGTACTCCGTGTCGTCAAACTTCTTTTTCCTCACCTGACCAGCGTCGACAATTGCCTGGAGCTTTGCCTTCTTCTTATCCTTTGCCTGCTTCTCCAGTTCCGACTTGGCTTGCATAGCCTTTGCTAGATCCCTCGCCCGGCGCACAGTGCCTACCCTCTGGCCGTCCAGGGTGCGAAACTGGTCCTTGTCAGACTCGGTTGGCCGACGACGCCGTTTATGTGCCATGCGCCCGCCCTGAGCCCTCAACTGACTACTCAATCCACCTTTCCCACCCCGCAGTCTCCCCGCCAAACACACGAATACCGTCCCATCGCTTGGTAAACGGGAGCCCACAAACGGCTTGCCTGACTTTAGGGTTACGTAAACGTTTTCCGCCACCGACGAAGGGAGACGGCTGTATATTTCGTCCAAGCACTCCTCCACTCCCTCGCCGCGGCGCAGATCAACTGCGAAATTTCTCAGCCCCGAAAAGGCCTCCACTTGTACTCTCACCATTATCGCTTTGCAGGTGGTTTTTGTCGCCATGGTCGGCTTATCGCAAATAAGGTGTTGTGTTGTGCGCGTTGGGAGTTTGGCGGTGTGGAGTTGCAAAATTTGAAAAATTGAGAGATCACCGTGAATAGACAGTAATGCTTCAAGGCCTGATAGCACGACGGTCTCTGCCGAGGGCGGCGGCCCTGGGACAGGTTCGAACCTTCATCATCCCGGTGAAGAAGACCAATGTTATTGATGTGTACAAGCAGACTCCGCGGGCCATTCCAAAGGGCACCAGCGCAGTGCTCGAGACGGAGAAGCATCTTATGGCCAAGTACGACCCTACTGGCGAGAAGCAAAAGTTCATTGCGCGAAACAGTGCGCAGGGCGTCAAGCCAGGCGACATTGTGCGGGTGCGAAAGAAGGACGGCAGTTCGTTTGTCGGTATGAACATGGGCGTGAGCAGGAGCAGCGTCGGATCGACCATTACGCTGCGAAACCAGATCCTGGGCACTGCGGTCGAGATGGTTTACAACGTGTTCAGTCCTGAGATCACCTCCTTGGAGATTCTGCGGCACCCGGTCAAGGCGAAGAAGAAGGCCAAGCTGTACTATCTTCGGGGCAATATCCAGCACGACGTGGGCGACATTGACGCTGAGCTGCGACGTGCGGAGCGACGTCGAAAGTAACCACCCTGCATTATCCATTCATCCGTCTAGTTTTCAGATCCAAGTTTTAACGTTTGTACATAGCTAAAATGCCTATTCCCCCGAACTTTTCGGGATTCAATCTCCAATTGCTGTGCATCACCAGATTATTATCAGCTATTGTAGATGAGCATCTGGAATCTATAGGAATTTATTCCTATACTCCACTCCACTCTACTATTGCTATTGATACAGTTCACCCGCCCATATACGATACACCCATATGCGATGCGATACACCCATATGATATACACCCGTAGGGGATAGGCTGCCAAATATAGTCTAATGAAAACTATTATACAACTTGTAAAAGATTAATGTAGAATAATGACATGGTACAAACAAATAGGCAGTGATGGTACGGCATGATAAGGGATGATCGGATAGAGCGGGCGACCGTTCACAGCCACCTTTCCAACGACCAAAGACCATGGGGAATAGATTAGAAGATCAGGGAGGCTGGGGAAGCACGATCTTTCTAACATGCGCGGTCAGCATGATTATGGCCTGCGCACTCTACGCAACCCGCAAATATTGGCGTAAGTCCGCGTGAGAACAAGGTACGGTACTAACTCTTGACAGTCCCTACATGGCGAGCATTCACAGCACGGTACCTCGATAGACAGCGGTACTCGTTTCTCGCAGACCAGGAGGCCGGGTTCTCCTCTCTCAACTTTGACCTCTCTACTAACATCGCCTCCGGCGACACCCGCCAGGGGCTGGACGCCAACGCAAAGAAGGAGATCCAGCGGCTCATGCGGCAGCGAGGCATTGATTTCGACGAAGCGCGCGAGATATACACCAAGCAGCGCTTCTCAGAGCATGGCATTGGCCCCGACGGCCGCCCGCTGGACCCCAAGGCCGTATTCTTCTCGTAGCACTACAATTGTTCAATAACACAAGGCACACCGATTGTTTAATAGTAATGTATTAGCTAACTACTTTGCCGACAATGTTGTACCTGCTCCGTTAGTATGCGCATGCACAAGGGTCCGACTTACCGTTGGCTAAAGTACTGCATCCACTCTTCGAGGGTCTCCTTCTCCTTGTCGGTGAGCGCAGACACATCGCTGTGGACGTTCTCCGCCTCAAGCGAGCTCTTGGCCAGCGCGCACGAGGCATCCTTGCCCGCAAACACTTGGTAGCTGCCGCCAGGGCCGTACCGCTCCTTGGCCTTGGTTACGTCAAACACGGTACCCCGGATAGCGACATAGATCTTGTCGTTGGTGACCCCTGCACAGGGTCAGACATTGCCCCACACCACAAGGTGGACTTACCATTGAATTCGGCGAGCTGCTCGAGCGTGAAAGGGTCCTCCTTTGGGGGGTCGAGCTCGACGGGCTCTTTTGGTGCGAATCTCATTTGGCCGGTTTTGTCGTGACGCTCATTGCTCCGCTCGCGTAAAAAAAAATAACCCCCACCCCAACGGCGCCGCCCCTCAAGACACCACTTGCCACTCAAAGCCATGGATTTTGTCACTGATTTGTGGAAGTCGATTCTGGAGCCGGGCGCCAACTCGGCGCTTATCAAGGCGACGCATTTTTCGTTTGGCGCGCTGCTCGTCACTCTGCTGAGTCTGCTGGCGGCGACGTGGAACTACCACTTTGCCATGCTCTCGCTAATTGCGGCAGGGCTCTGGGCCGCCATTACGTGGTTCATTGGGGAGATTGAGGCCGAGAAGGCCAGGCTGAGGCAGACCGAGGAGAAAACGGCAGAGGAGCCGCAAAACATTGAGCCCAAGTCAAAAGCCGACCCGCCAAAGGCCACTGGATCCAAGCCTGCGGGCACTCGCTCCCGAAAGATTTAACCAAAAGCTTGGTACGATTTAATGAACTCTTGTTCCATTCATGTATATAACCAAAATACACACAATCTATTAACAATTCCTTTCTCGATCCTGTGAATCCTGTGATAGACCATCCTTTTTTTTTCTGTATCAACGCTAAATTATTAGTATGGTATCATGCGGGTCGCCAAATTATCATATAAATACTGGAGGGTGGGGTTGGGGATGGGGTTTAGGCAACAATCCTCTGCTGCTGCAGCTTCTGCTGCTCTCGAGCCCACCGCGCAGTATCCTTGGTGGCCGTCTGGAAGCTTCGGTCTCGTGCGCGGCGGATCAGGTCCGTCACCCATGCCTCCCGGTAGTAGTTGGCAAACGTGCCCGTAGAGTACATCTGCGCAATGTCGCCAACCAGCCCGACGACGGAGCGAATGACCGACTCCCGCTTCATGAGCTCAAAGTCGTTGTGCAGCATGCTGAGGAACTGGAACACGGTCGGCACAAACGAGGCCAGAGCGTCCGGCGTGTCGCGGAACCCAGCAACAATGCCCACGTAGGCGTCGACGATCGACTCCCGCAGCCGCTCAACGTACTCGACCAGGTCGTAGCTCGAGTCTGGCGAGGCCTGCAGCTGCGCAGCCTCGACAAGCACCTGCATAACGCCCTCCAAGTACCCGGCGAACCCTTGCGGGCCGACCGACGAGGCAATGTCGCCAATGCACGACAGAATCATGGGCTTGATCTCCTTTGGCGCGTCCTCCTTCTGCAGATTGGCCATAAAAGCCCGCATAAACGTGTCCGTGTACTGCTGCACGTTGCCGCCAAGCGAGTGGCATATGTCGGCGACAAGGCCAATGGCCGTGTTGCACGTCTGGCTGTCCGTGTCCTCGAGCGCGCGCATGAGGTACGGCATGAACGCATCCATGTACTTTTGGAAGTTCTCGTTGATGGCCATGGCAACGGCGCCAATGGCAATGAACACGTCCTCCTCCGTCAGCGAGTTGGGCAGGCGGTTCTCGAGCAGCTGCAAAAACAGCAGCATGAGCTTGTCGG
The DNA here is from genome assembly GCA_030558835.1 of Blastobotrys illinoisensis. NCBI lineage: Eukaryota > Fungi > Ascomycota > Dipodascomycetes > Dipodascales > Trichomonascaceae > Blastobotrys > Blastobotrys illinoisensis. Next base: position 55,820 of record JAKTQJ010000035.1, on the reverse strand, counting down.
CGCCCGAAAGCACCTCGTCGCCAATGCGCCGGATAATGTTGGTGAGCAGCCCGAGCAGGTTGATCTGGAGCTCCTCGACCACGGCACGGTCGTCCGTGCTCACAATCTGCTTCTGCATCTCGAGCGTCTGCTCGAGGCGGCCGAGAATGCCGTTGCTCAGCCTCTCGACAATGCCGACAACGTCCTGCGGCGAGAAAATGACCATGGTCGACAGCGCCTCGTACGCCGAGGTGCGCGACGACGCCTCGTTGTTGTCGCGCGACGCAGAGTTGAGCAGCGCCTCGACGAGCGGCTGGTAGTACCGCGACATCTCCGACGTCTCGAGCCGCGGGCCCTCCTGGTTGAGCTGCTCTACCAGGTTGATGATCGTCCAGCAGCAGTTGGTCGAGACCTTGGGGTGGTCCTGGAGCCCGTACAGCAGCGCGTCAATGATCTGCGGCAGGTCCGTCTCAATGTTGATGCCCTCAATGACCAGGTCGGCCATGCGCCCAATGCACCACGCGACCGTGTCCTTGACGTGGAGCGACTGGTCCTTCATGAGCCCGAGCAGCGCGGGCAGCGCCTGGCCAATGAGCGCCTTGAGCTGCTGCGGGTCGGGCCCGTCGAGAATGGAGCCAAACGCCATGACAGCGGCCTCGCGCTCCTGCCAGTTGCCCGACACAATGTTCTTGGAGACAAAGTCGAGCGTCGGCTGCACGACCAGGTTGCCCGTGTTCTGCGCAAACAGCTGCAGGCACGCGCCGGCCGCCATGGCCACGCTCCAGTCGTCCTCGCTGTAGTCCTCGTCCTGGCGCGTCAGCAGCCCCAGCAGGGTCGGCAGAATGCGCTCGAGCGCGCTGTGCGCGAACTCAAAGTTCTCGCGGTGCCACTCGGGCGCCACGGCGCCCGTCTCGGCGAGCTCAGAGTCCTGCAGCGTAATGTCAATCTCCTCCTCGCACACCGTGCTCCAAAACTCGACCGCCATGCTCGACACCATGTCGTCCTTGCTGTGCATGCCGTTGACGGTGAGCCCGAACAGCGCCTGCTCCATGTACGGCTTCATGTACTGGTAGTAGAGGCTCATGATGCGCCCGAGCGCGCCAAACGCCGACGCCTGGAGCTCCGCGTCGTCCGCCTGCGTTGCTTCGCACACGACCTGCATCACAACGTTGCGCTCGCCCTCGGTAGCAAAGTTGGCGCGCACAAACGAGAGCGAGTTGACGAGCGCGTTGAGCGCCGTGACCCGCACGCTCACGTCGGGCTCGCGGCTGTGCGCGCCCTGGATGATGGCGGTGAGAATGCCGTCGGCCTGGGCCGCCACGCCGGCGTTGGACGGGTCGGCGTTCTCGCAAATGTAGCCAATGGCGAGCAGCGACGCGCGCTTGACCGCCGTCGGCTGCGACAGCTCAGTGTTGGCGACAAGCACCTGCGTCAGGTCGGGCCACTCGTTGCGCGGGAGCTCAATGTCGGCGATGGCGGCAATGAGCTGCGCCGCAGCGTTCGACACGGGCGTGTTGCCCGACACGAGCGCCTCGAGCGCAGTGCGCTTGATCTGGGCCTTGGCGTCCGCGGCGAGCGCGATCCACCGCTCCGACTGGAAAGTGCGCTTGCGCGCGTCTTTGGAAATGAGCTCGTTCTTGAGGTTGAGCGCCGCCAGCATGCGCACCTCCGTCCTCTGCTCGGCGCCCGCCAGCACCTGGGTCAGCATGCCCAGGTACGGCACAAAGTGGTTCTTTGCGGCATCCTGGAGCTCGGCCTCAGCCTGCGCCCGTATCTGCTGGTCTGCTCTGTTAGCTTTGAATATCACATCAAAAGGGGGCAACTTACCGGGCTTCTGGGCGTTCTCTAAAAGGATTGCGATATCCATCCTATCTAATGTCCGTTGTGACGTGGTTTTCTCGCTCGCTCGCTGGTGTTTGTTCCTCTCAACAGTGTCGGCGACTTCGATAACCGGTTCCCTCTCTCGTCGATCGTGCCGTGCCACGGAGAGTCAAAATTCTGGATGTCAAAAAGGTGCGGTTTCGTGTCGAATTGGTCCACCGAAAAAAAAAAGGCCCGATTTGTTTGGTTTTTGCAATAGGTTGGTCGCCAGGCCAATATGCACCGTGTGTGTGGGCAACAAGAAAACCTTTGCTGGAGGGCCTCTATCCCGACGCGCGCTCCGGCTCACCCACCTCACCTCACCTCGCCGCCGCCGCCGCCATACACCCGCAACCCAAATTTCGGCCCGCCGTATAATAATAAATTGCAAACTTTACAGCCGCATTTACATGGCCTTTTGTGTTTTTTTTTAGGTCTTTGAAATTAGCGGAATGGAAAGGGAGGGCGATAGTGGGGGGAGAAAGAGAGAGGTCACGGGTGGAGTGGATTCGGCCAGTCCGGGGTTCGATGGGTGGCGCCGGCGTAACATGTGGACCCGGTGACTTTTGGGCACGCCTGCAGGGGGTGGCACTTTGTAAACAAACGAGACGCGTGTGGCAATTACGCGGTTTGTTACCGTGTAGCCGTTTTCCATGGCAACCGTTTAGTATTACAGTAGCCGTTGGCCAACCACTGCAGGTACGTAGTACTGTAGCCTGCAGCTAGCATACGTCAACCATCCATGGCATGGTACCAATTAGCCATAGCTAGCCATAGCTGTAGCCATACCAATAGCCATACCAATAGCCATACCAATAGCCATACCAATAGCCATACCAATAGCCATACCAATAGCCATACCAATAGCCATACCAATAGCCATACCAATAGCCATACCAATAGCCATACCAATAGCCATACCAATAGCCATACCAATAGCCATACCAATAGTCAATAGCCATACCAATAGTCAATAGCCATACCAATAGTCAATAGCCATACCAATAGTCAATAGCCATACCAATAGTCAATAGCCATACCAATAGTCAATAGCCATACCAATAGTCAATAGCCATACCAATAGTCAATAGCCATACCAATAGTCAATAGCCATACCAATAGTCTACAGCTACCGTATGCAATTAACAATAGCCATCAGAGCTACCGTACATCCGTCAATTCAGTTATTGCACCTATGCAGTAACAACCCTAGCTATACCTACAGCCGTCAACCGTATAGTAAGCGTAGTGCTACCGTGTAACGGCGGTCCACTGATCAAGGTAATAGGCCATCTTGCGGCGCGAGCTCACCGTGCCAGTGTTAACAGTAGGAATAACCCGCCGTATGGGCAGCCGAGTGCAAAACTCCTCGAGCTCAGAAAAACTCGAATGCTCCGAGTACGGCACTTTAAACAACTGCACCTTGCCCCGTATCTGCCGGCACATCTCCAGCTCTCGCATAGTAAACTCCTGCGCATGCGTCTTGGACGTGCGAAAGTTCCATCCCGTAGGTATAAACGCCAGACAGTGTGTGTACTCCTTTTGCAGTGGCTCAAAGTACGCGTTGATGCCCTCCCAGGTGAGATCCCGCATACTCACGAGATGAACAGCGCAGTCGTGGCCATAGTCGCTGAGAAGGTCAGTCAAGTGTGCGTCTTCAAGTGCTAGCAACGTCTCCATCTTGCGCTCTTTGGCAAAAATCTTGCTCCCCAGCGCCTCCGCAATTTTCACCGCCAGCCGCTCCTTGCCTATCGTATACGTCCCCACAAGAACAAGCGGCTTTGCCACCGCACTGGTCGTCGTACCACTACCCAATGCTTGGAAAAACCGGTCAATGGTCTTAAGCGTGCCCTGCTTACCCTGCACAAGCCGCTCGACATAGCTTGCACAGCTCTCTATAACGCGTTGCTGGGGAGGGAACGTGTACGTAGGATCGAGGTAGGTCGTGTCGAGGTAGACGCAGTCTATTGCCTGCCTTTTGAGCATGGCTTGCAGCGGCTCAACGTGCTGGACCACCGAGGCTCGAAAGTCCCCCGTGTGAAGCACCGTCTTGTCGGGCGCCCTGAACAGAATAATAGCCGACCCAGGGCAATGATTCGCGTCGAGGAACAGAACCTCGATCCCTTCAATGACCACCCACTCGTTTAATGGAATGGTGCGGATTATGCTGTAGTCGACGTTCAAGTGCATTTGCAAAAGGTTGGCTGTCGCCGGGGTGCAGTATATGATTCCATGCCTCCAGCTTTTGCACAACCCACCATAGTGATCCGAGTGGAAGTGGGTGAGGAAGAAAGACGTCACTGATTGAATTGGTCCATAGCAGAATGCATCGACAGCAACCTTTGTGTTGCCCATCTCGATTACCTTGAAGAATGGATACGGTCTGCTTTTGGGCGGCTTTTTCTCCTTCTCCTTTTTTCCCTTGGCTCGGCTCGGTTTGCTCCCTTTATTGGTAGTGCTTGTAGTGCTAGTCCTGCTTGAAGTAGACGAAGCCTCATCTTTTATCGCAGACTCCTCCACCTCAACCACTTCTTGTAGGCTTGCACTCTCGACAATAGAATCTTCATTCCCAACAGCAATAATCTCATCAACTACCGCCTCTTGGACCGTCTCAACAACGCCGCCGTCTTCTTTGAGTTCATCTTTGATGTCAACGATTTCAACTTCTTCAATCTTTTTGACAGCTTCAACGGTCTCTTCAATTTCTATCCCTTCATCCTCGCTCTCTTCTCCAATGCACTGGTTGGCATGGCGGTACCGTTGATTCTCCGTAAGACGGGTTATCTCAGTAGAACAGATAGGACAGTACACTGCCGGTTCCACACTGGCGGTGAAAAAACTGTGAATCGTGCTTTCAGTTTTGCGGCGCTTATTTCCGCTCTCCTGGCGATCTCTGGACGCCATTTCCAACTTATAAGCCTCCAGCCATGGCTATCAAGGAGTATCACGTTGTATGGTTACGTTACCTCGGGCACCTGTAGCGGTTGTGGTGAAGGTTGTCTATTCGCGTCAACGGTCCGGGTCCCGCGAGCGCGCCCGACTATAAAAGGCCTACCACCCGATAAATTTTTTCTCTTCTTCAACATCAGTAGGTTATACTATCACTTAAGATATATAACTATTACAATCGAAGCTAATGCTTCAGCCGGCTTCTCTGTCCTGCAGACGGGGTTGCTAGCAGTTGCGTCAGTTGAAAGATATCCAGAGTCTAAATAGCTCAGTGGATATTTTTCCGTTCCCTGCTTCGTCGAGCTACTTCGCCGTGGGTATACTTGCTAGTTCACTATCTTAGGAGCTTTTGCTTTCATTCGGATAGTGCGAGGCCATACAGCGATACATTTCCATATCTACATAGACTTAATTTTATCACAATTTATTATATTACGCTTTACTACACCAGGTACACCTTTTACATACAATTTTTTTACCAGGTTTACTCTTGAACCCTTTACACGTCAAAGGCGGTGAAAATTTTGCTACAGAAAGCATGTACCGCTTAAATCACAGATCATAATTAGCATTATATTTTTATAAAATCTTTTGAAAAGTCGTCCTCACCAGGATCATCAGACTCTGGTGAGCTCTCTTCTTCAGAGTCGTCTTCACTTTCATTTTCTGCTTCTTCTTCGTCTTCTTCATCATCATTTTCTTCTTCTTCTTGCTCCTCTTCATCATATAGCCCATTGGCTAGCATGTCGAGGTCAATGTTCTTTGCCTTGCTCTCCTCTTCCGAATGCTTTACATGGTGCTCGCTATTGCGCAAAATATGCTTCAACTTACAACCACGCCTTGGACACGAGCCCGTAGACGTAAAATCAGGACACTCAAATACATGCCTCTTGTCGCACTTGTCACCCGCTTCACAGTACCCGTCGATTGCAAAGTCGCGACATACAGGCGCGCCAGGTGGAACGTCCATATGCGTGTACTTACAATTGTCACTGGTACAGTTGCCGCTGAGGTAGAACTGGCATAGAGGCGAGTTATGAGCAGTTGGCTTGTGGCTCAGTGAGCAGTCAGGTCGATTACACTTGCCCTTGAGCCAGTGTTTGCAAATTCTAATGTGGTTATTATCATGCTTGTATGGGCAGGAGAGCCCTCGTCCACAAGTGCCTGTAATACCACGCGTAATCCTAATGTTAGTATCCTAAGGTATTCATCACGCAAAATAATCGGGAATGGGGGGATGGGTGGATATATACCTGTTTTAGTGTAGTAGGGACAGGCCTTATCAACTTGCTTGGGTCTCATCAAGTTGCCTGATTTCGTCCGAACATATGGCACTCCGTTAACCATAGCCTTCTTTGGGGTGGAATCTCCCTCGGGTATCCCTTCTCGTACTAATTTCGCTCCGTTCTTTGATGTCTTGTACGCTATGCCGTTAATCTCTACTGTCGATGGAGTTGGTCTCGTCGTGTTCTTAGCCACCTTGGCGTTCGTCCATTGGGCGCCGCTAAACCGGTTCTGTTGGCTAGCCCATCGTCCTCCTCGTTGCGAATAGTATGGCGCTGGTCGAGATCGATATGGAGGCGCACTATTGCTACGGCTATTACTAATGCTACTACTACTGCTATTGGTACTATTCTTGTGCCGGTTGATCGCCCCTAACACGCGTTAGCTCTGTCAATATCTTCATTCCGATACCTACCTGCTAGCTTGGCGATCTGCTCTAATAGCTCTGCATCTGACATTTGTGCTCTAAGCTACTGACTGTGGTTTGTTGTCAAATGGAAAGGTAGTTTGTGATGGCCAAATTTTAGTACGGTAAAGTTGGGAGATCCAGCCGCTTCCGCCGCATTCTACGCGGCTATTCCGCTTGAAACGTTGCGAAATTGGCGGACGGTCTACACAGATAGATGAGAAATAAGTAACTCGTAACTTGGTCATCATTAAATATAAAATACATGGTAGGGTGATTAGAACTTTGGTCGACGCTTTCTCGCGGTGTATTTACTGTCTCGGGCAACCTTCTTGCCTCGCTTCGTCATGAGCTCCTTCTTGCGCTTGATATAGTCCTTTCGCGTCTCGTCCTGCTTTCGCTTTCTGATTCGTCGCTCGACGTCAATGCTGGCGCCCTCAAGGTTAATGCCCTCCTCGCTGACACCGGCAGTCAGTACAAGGTAGTACTTTTTGTTCTTCTTGCTCTCTGCATCGTCAATGAGCACACCACCGCCAAATCCGGCCTGCTTCGCAGCACCCTGAATAGCATCTAGCTGCTTGTCGTTAGTAGGATAGAACTGGCACGCAACCTTGCCGCCACGCTTGAGGGCGGAGAAAAGGGTCTGGAAGAAATGCAAAAGACGCTTTTTTGGATCTGCCACAGAGGTATCGGCGTTACAGAGCCACTGAATTGCGGAAATGCTAATTGCAGCGTCGAATGAGCCGGCTCGGAATGGGATGCCTGCACCCATGTCAGCGAGGAACAGATCGCCGTCGACTTCTCTGTCAAGAGCATTACCCAGCATGGATGCCGCAATATCCATACCGACCCACATGTGACCCTCCTCGGTCAGAATCTCTCCAGAGAGACCGGATCCGCATCCGATATCGAGAATATGCTGGTTCGGAGCAAGATTCAACAGCTCCAGCGCTCGCAGCGTCATCGCTGCCTGGATATGCTGCACACGTGACGAGGTCGTGTACTTCTTGGACTCGTCATCGTTGTAGAACACCTCTGGAGGTGCTGTGTACTCTGGTCTCGACATTTCTATCTATCTCTACCGGCTTTGATCCAGTTGAAATTTTTTGGCGCTGAAATAAATTGCCGGGACGGCTTCACCGGCGCGGAGATCTGAGTCCGGTTGATTATCTCAGTCCCAACATAGCCGCATTGTGTGCGGCTCACCAACTTTCTATCGCCTGAACGACCCTACAATGCACACGTATTTGCGGCATTACATGTAATGCGGTTGAACAATGGCGTCAGCAAGGTATGGAAAAGAAAGCCCTTGCTCCTCCACTGCTTCCTACTGCCGGTACTGCAATATCAGATGGAAAGGACGCGACAATAATATTGGACTAATACGGTATACGTATGTATGTAATTATGAGTTTGAAAATTATCCTCATCTTGAATCGAAATAAATGCAGTACTGAGTATCGTTTCTGCCGTGGTACTGTGGACATAGTCCACTGGCGTAAAGATGTGATCCGACTGTGAGCAACACAATGTGGTACACGTACTATCAGAGTCCTTTACTAGTCCTTATGTACGTCGATACAAGATATTGAATAGTCCATACGTACATCTATTAAATCAGTCCAGTTGGTACAATGTAATGTCTCATTCCATTCATCCGGATATTATGTATTTTGTGACGAACCAATTTGTTCACTCATTCATCTCATATCGAGGAGCTCAAGCCAGGCAACAAATGACGATCGGATCGTCTAAAAGATCTACATTGCTTGGAGGAAATGGCGATTGATTTCGTTTAGATCGTTTAATTCCGGAGTGGCTGTTGCGGCATTTAGTGCTGTGATATACGCTTAATGCGAGCTTATCCCAGAATGGAATCTACACGCCATGGATATCATCGGGAAACCTAAAGAAAGGCGATCCTACGGGACAAGCTTATTGACATCTGCTATATATGACACGATTAAGGAAGAGATCTGGGAAGGAAGGGAAGCAATCCCGTCTGTCAAAGACAATTGACGACCAGCTCAAAGGATTTGGCAATTACCGGGAGCATCTCGCCAGCGACAACACCTATTCCGATAGTAACAATGCATCGCCGCTTACTAGCAGCAACGAGGACCTCACCTCGGTCCTCGCGAGCGAGAGCGATTCTCTACTGCTAGAGACCAAGGGCCGAATTCCCGCCAAGCTGGAAAAAAAAGAGCGAGCAGAGGCAAGGCGGCGAAAGTACCGATTCAAGCCCATAAGCATCCGGCATGAGAGTAGCATCCTCGACCAAAAGTCGAGCCGCAAGTCCACTTTCTTCGGGTTTTACACCCTTTTCTGGGTAACGGTTGCATTTATCATTGTGCGGAGGTTGATCTACAACTACATCAATCACCAGCAGCTCTTTGGCATGAACATTGCCAGTATCCTGTTCCGTGATCTGGTCAAGATTGCGCTCACCGATTTGCTCATGTACGTTCTGACATACTTTGGGGTGTTTTTACAGCTGGCCGTTAAGCACGGGCTCATTGACTGGGACCGCACGGGGTGGGTCATTCAGAACGTATGGCAGACCTCGTTTCTGTTCTTCTTCATGTGGTTCGCCGACTACATGGGGTTCCCATGGATTGGGTGTGTATTCCTCCTGCTCCATTCGCTCGTCCTTGTCATGAAACAGCACTCGTATGCATTCTACAATGGCTATTTTTGGAAGATAAGCCACGATCTCGACAAGGCCAAGAAGCTTGTGGCTAAACTAAGCACCAGCACCGACGACAAGGATGAAGAGGCCATTGAGCGGCTTAACGAGCAGATTGACTTTTGTGCCGAGGAGCTCAACACGCAGTCTTCCACGGTGAGGTTCCCGAAGAACATTACCATTTGCAATTACTTTGCGTATTCCATGTTTCCTACGCTGGTGTACCAGATTGAGTATCCGCGCAACGACCGCGTCCGGTGGTCCTATGTCGCCGAGAAGGTCGTTGCTATCTTTGGAGTGTTCTTCCTCATGATTATGGTTGCGGAGAACTATCTGTTCCCCATTGCGATGGAGGCGATTGAGCTGAGGAACCGGTCGCCGCTCGAGCGGCTCAAGGCGTATCCGTTTATTCTGTTGGACTTGACGCCGCCGTTTATCCTCATGTATCTGCTAGTATTCTACATTATCTGGGATGCGATTCTCAACGCCATTGCGGAGCTCACGCGGTTTGGCGATCGTGAGTTTTATGGCGAGTGGTGGAATTGTATCACGTGGGACCAGTTTGCCAAGGACTGGAACATGCCTGTCCACCGGTTCCTGCTGCGGCATGTATACCATTCGTCCATGTCTGCGTTCCATCTGTCCAAGATGACGGCGACAGTGTTTACGTTTCTGCTTTCCTCGTGCGTCCACGAGCTTGTCATGCTAGTCATTTTCAAGCGTCTCCGTGGGTACCTGCTTGTGTTACAGATGGCCCAGCTGCCGCTAGTAGCGGTATCGCGGACGCGGTTCCTGAGGGATAAGGAGGTTCTTGGCAACGTTGTATTCTGGATTGGAATCATTACGGGGCCATCTCTCATGTGCTCTCTTTATCTCACTTTTTAGTCCATCCCGCCGCAGTTTACCTCCGCCGCAGTGCTTTCCGCATCTCAGCACGTCTATTTATTTCTCATATGCGGTAAAAAATCACAAGGTTAGGTCGTTAAAATGCTATGTACAGTGTGTGCTATCTGTGCCGCAGCTGGCGGACGTCTATCGGCAGCCGCTCTTTGCAATTGGCAATTAATGGCTGGGCTACTGGATTGACATGGCTATCGATAAATATCGTCAAACGGACGGGTGTCGTTGTAACACGAGTCGAACACCTCGTTGACAACCTTGGCAGCCATGACATCGTCCTTGCAGTTTGGATTTGCCAGCACCGACAGCGTAGCGCGCCGCTTGACACACGCCTGGTGGCCCTTGGCGAACTTGAAGATGCCATTGCGCACAATCTGGTTCATGGCGCGACACTCGCCCGACAGCGCCGAGGCCCTGATCTCAGAGCACGCATGGTGCCGCAGATCGCTCCAGTCTACGTTGAACTTACAATGGTCGTAGGCATGCACCATCTCGTGCGCAAGCGTGTCCTCGAACTTGAGCCGGTCCATAACCCGGTTCTGGCACAGCATGATGCCGAGCTCCGGGTTGAACCCGCCGGCCTTCATCTCATCGCAGTGGCCGCAGATCACCGTCTTGTCGTTGATGTTGCCCCCGACCTTGTGGATCTGCTCGGCCATGAACCGCACGATCGGGCTGTACTGCAGGACCCACTTTTTGTTCTCCTCGCACCGGCGGCACTCAATCTCCCGCACGCGCCGCGGAATGTCCTCCTCCATCTGGCGCCGGGCCTCCTCGGTCAGGCCGATGCCCGTGCGGTACGGCAGCATCCGCAAAAACCACTTGAACCCGTGGAGCGCTCTCTCGGCGTCGTCGTTCTTGTCCATTGCTGTTGTGTCGGGGGGTTTGGCGGGTTGGGATTGTCGCTCAAATTTTTCACCCCGCCATGAACATCTGGATCGCAGCGTCCGATAACAACCGCGCCAAGGTCGAGGAGTTCCTGGCCGCGGGCCAGACGCCGAACGATAAGGACGAGAACGGGTACACGTGCATGCACGCGGCGGCCTCGTGGGGCCACAAGGAGCTGCTCAGGTGGCTCGCCGACCAGGGCGGGGACATCAACGTCCGCGACAACGACGGCGACACGCCGCTGCACGTTGTCGAGACGGCGGAGATGGCCCGGTTCCTGGTCGAGGAGATGGGCGCCGACTTTGGGCTCAAAAACGACGAGGACCAGACGGCGCTCGACAAGCTCGAGGAGGAGGAAGAGGACCCGGCCCTGCTCGACTACCTGCGCGCGCTGGCCGGCATTTCGGTCGACATGAGGCTCCAGGAGTCGGGCATTAACACGAGCGATCTGGCGCTGCCGGAGGGCTCGAACCTCCGTGTCGGATACGAGAACATGCCGGAGGAGAACCCGGAGCAGCGGGCGCGCATTGAGGCCATTATGAACAGTGAAAACCCGGAGGAGGGCCTGCGAGAGTACCTCCAGGAGGTGGTGCGCTCTCAGGCGTCCGGCTCCACTGCGCCTGACACCCCAGAGACGAAAAAGGCCCGCCAGGACTGATCTAACCCTTTTCCCGTTTCTTGGGGGCCAGCCCCCAAACCCCCGTGGCTGGGGGGAAACCCCCCAGACCCCCCTTTGAACCGCAGCGGTTAGCTATACTGTATGTCTTGGGGCCAGCACTGTACATTACACCTAATCAATCTTGTATTTTCTGTCTGCTTTTCGCAGCATGCTAATTGGCCGCAACCGGCGGTTATGTACTCTCGTAACAGTTCAATTGACCGATTATAACGTGTTGAAGGGGGGTCTGGGGGGTCTCCCCCCAGCCACGGGGGTTTGGGGGCTGGCCCCCAAGTAGTGGGTCGCTAGTGTTTTGTTACGCCGTTGGGAAGTTTGTTACGACCGCAATGAACGGGTGTAGCTGGCTTCGGTGAGGGCAAAATGCTGGCCGAGGCAGATTCAAGGTCAGCCATTGAAGGAAGTGTACTTCCATGCAACCTCTGAGGCTCGTAGTGAGTCCATCCTCAACGGATCAGTTGAAGGGGGGTCTGGGGGGTCTCCCCCCAGCTACGGGGGTTTGGGGGCTGGCCCCCAAGCAGTGGGTCGCCAGGGTTTTGTTACGCCGTTGGAAAGTTTGTTACGAACGTGAAGGGGGGTCTGGGGGGTCTCCCCCCAGCTACGGGGGTTTGGGGGCTGGCCCCCAAGCAGAGGGACGCTAGGGTTTTGTTACGCCGTGAAGAGTGATTTGGTACCGAGGATTGTGGGTAGTCTATACAAAATATATACAATACGTTAGTCATGTCTTGCGAGGAAGCTCTGGTAGGCCTCCTGGGGGATCTGTACATTGCCAATGGAACGCATCTGCTTCTTGCCCTCCTTCTGCTTCTTTAGCAGTTTCTGGCGGCGGGAAATGTCCGACGCATGCAGCTTGGCGAGCACGTCCTTGCGCTTTGCCTTGATGGTCTCTCGGGCGACGACCTTGGAGCCGTTGGCGCGGGCCTGGATGATGACCTCAAAGAGCTGGAAGCGCAGGTACTGTTTGAACCTTTTGACCCACTCCTTGCCCTTTGCGTCGACCTGGCTCACGTGCATGACCTGGGCGAGGGCGTCAATGCCCTTGCCGTTGACGAGCAGCTCGAGCTTGACCACCTTGGACGACACGTACCCGGCGTCCTCGTAGTCGAGTGAGGCGTACCCGCGGGTGGCGCCCTTGAGCTTGCCGAAGAAGTCGTCGACGAGGTGGGCGAGCGGGATTTTGTACTTGGCCAGGGCCTGGCCCGTCGTGAGGAACTGGATGTCGATCTGCTCGCCGCGGTTGTTCTCGCAGAGCTTGATGACGCTGCCGAGGTACTCCTGCGGCATTGTCATGATCGCCTCGACAAACGGCTCCTGCAGGTCGGCGACCTTGGAGTTGATGACATTGGGGTCCGGGAAGTCGTCTGGGTTCGTGATCACCTCGGAGGACCCATCGCGCCACACAATCTTGTACGGCACGGTGGGGGCGGTGATGATGAGCGACTCGCCGTGCTCCTTCTCGAGTCGCTCTCTGAACACGGAAGCATGCAGGGTGCCAAGGAACCCGAGTCGCCACCCCTGGCCGAGGGCGTTGGAGGTCTCCTTCTGGAGTGTGACGCTACGGTCGTTGAGTGTAAGATGCTCAATCGACTCTTCGAGCGAGCTGAAGGAGGCGCCCTCGGCAGGGAACGCACCAACAAACACCATGGGCTTGACCTCTTCGAATCCGGGAAGGGGCTCTACCTCCTGTCCCTGGTTCATGAACGTGTCGCCAATGTGGGCGTCGCTCGACTTTTTCATGCCCAACACTACATATCCTACCTGGCCCGCCGTCAGATTTCGCGTACTCAGTTTATCTGGGTACATGATGCCGACGTCCTTAACCTCATACCGCAGCTTTGTGTGTGCTGAGATGATTCTCTGGCCCTTGGAGACAGATCCATCGACTACGTGCATCAACAGAACAACCCCGAGGTAATTGTCGTACCACGAGTCGACCAATAAAGCTTTCAATGGCGCGTCAACCTTCCCGGTTGGATGTGGGATCGACTTTACAATGCTGGGAAGGATCTTCTCGACGTTGTAGCCTGTCTTGGCCGAGATGTCAATCGCCTCGGACGGCTCGAGCTCAAAAGTGTTCTCAATCTGCTCCAGTGCCCGCGGAACGTCAGCGTGCGGCAGATCAATCTTGTTGATTACCGGGATCAGTTGCAATCCAAGGCTGTACGCGAGATAAAAGTTAGCGACCGTCTGGGCCTGGACGCCTTGGCTCGCGTCTACCAGCAAAAGCGCTCCACCACACGACGCATAACTCCGCGAAACCTCCTGGCGAAAGTCTACGTGGCCCGGTGTGTCCACAAGATGGAGCAGGTAATCCAGCCCCGCGTGGTTGTACAGCATCGTGCAAGTCTGGGCTTTGACGGTAATACCCCGTTCTCTTTCAACATCAAGCCGGTCGAGTACCTGCTTGTTGGAACCTTTTTCAATGACCCCAGTAAGCTCCAGCAGTCGGTCACTGAGTGTCGACTTGCCATGGTCTACGTGTGCTACGATGGAAAAGTTTCTATACCGCTCGATCGGGATCGCCCTGATCCGCTCCTGGAGCTCTTCCGAGGCCTGTTTCTGCTCCGTCACCCTGATCTGGGCGTACCCGCGCCTCATCGGCTGTCCCAGGCCAAGCGCCCGAGGCCCCAGGAGCCGTGGTATGCTCCTCCGCGCTGCTACGAGCATATTTTAGGTCTGTGCAGGTTTTGCGCGGCGGCGCACCCCTTTACGTCCGCATCACCGTTTTTCACCACCCCCACTCTCCGCCCCCTACCTGTAACCGCCAACACTCTCCACTCCCCCCTAACCGTACACTCCCCTACGTGTAACCGTCTGTAACCAATTGAAAATGAAGTACCTGCTATCGGGTCTGGCGCTGCTTTCCTCGGTCGTGCTTGCCGAAGACAACGACAAGCCGTGGGGCGACAAGACCGTGCTCGAGCGGGTCCAGAGCTACGACTGGACCAAGGAGGGCATTATTGTCGCTACGCTTGTCGCGTACGTCGTCGCCCACTACTGGGGCGTCGGCCAGAACAGAAAGACCGTCAACGGGTGGGTCGCAAAGCACCGCGAGGTGCTCGACGCCCAGTTTGCGCAGGTCGGCACGGGCGAGGAGCTCGTCGTCTCCGACGGGCCCACGCTCTTCACTGCCTACGCCACGGGGCGCGAGAACATCAAGCACATGGTCGCGCGGCTGACGCTCAAGGGCCGGCAGAACGCTGCCACGCTGCTCGCCGAGTACGGCCTCTCTCTGTTCATGAGCGGCTTTGAGCCCAAGGACGAGATCAGCGTGCTGCTGACGCCGCACGACGACGCGCGGATCGACAGCTTTGTGTTCGCCGTCGTCAACAAGAACGTGATGAACGAGGCGCGGGAGCAGAACTACTACCTGTCGCTGACGCGGACGACCGACTCGGACAAGCTGCCGGCGTTCCTCACGTTCATGTCCGAGAACCACGAGATCACGGAGCACATGTTCACGCCCGAGCTTGCGGAGGCGCTCGCTGACTCTGAGCACATTCTGCAGTGGATCGCCATCACGGACATGCCTTCTGAGCGGCCGAGCCAGGTCAGCGAGATGGCTGCGCGGCCGAGAGTGCACGTTGTGCTCAAGTTCCCGCGCAACGCCGCGGAAGAGGCCGCGTCGAAGCGGCTCATTAATGCTGCTATCAACATGGTCGACGTTGCCGTTGCCAAGGGCCAGTGGCGGCCGGAGGTGTCGCGCAAGATCAAGGCGGTGCGGGAGACGGAGCTCAAGAAGGTGCACAAGGCCATTGAGGAGCAAAAGGCAGAGGAGGCCGCGCAGAAGAAGGCCGAGGCCAAGCGGGAGGAGAAGCGCCAGCTGTCCAAGCTCAGCCCGGCCGAGTTGCGAAAGAAGGAGCTCAGGGAGCGGGAGCGGGAGCAGAAGAAGAAGATGAAGGTCAAGCGAACCGTGCGTTAAATCTGTATATATAACTACTTGTTATTCTTGTATTTTACAATTTTTACTACCCGTATTCATTTGAGAGTTGATTTCGTTCATTTGAGCGTTGATTGCATTCGTTTGAGCGTTGATTTCGTTTGAGCGTTGATTGCATTCGTTTGAGCGTTGATGGCATTCCAGCTCATCTCCAATGGGGGGTCCTAGTGGGGCTTGCCCCCCCCAGTCTTTGCCATCCTAATTGTATTTGAAAAAGTTGCTATTACATGGTATTATGACATTGGTCGCTCACAGTCTTCAATCACTGTTGTTACACGTTGGGAGATTTGTTACACTGTTACCAGCAATAACCACGGATCAACGGCCAATTGTCGACTTGCCTCCAGTGGGGGGTCCTAGGGGGACCTGCCCCCCAGTCTCTATCAGTACTTTTATTAGTACTTTTATTAGTATCTTCATTCTTATTTCATTTGTACTCAATTTACTACATGTATTGTACTTGTCCACAATTGACCCGAGTGTTACACGTCGGGAGAGTTGTTACACTGTTACCAGCAATGTGAAACGGCCAATCGTTGTAGCCGGGGGATAACCATGGATAAATCGCCAGTTGTTGTACCCCCCTTTATTATGTGTAGTTCGTTTGAGCGTTGATTGCATTCGTTTGAGAATTGTTGGAGGTGAATTGGCCAGTAATAATTACTGGACCGGTGACTGTAATATGGGGTTACCGAATTTGAATGCTAAAACGTGATCTGCAGTGTATAGTACACCCGCGTACCCTGAACTTTAAAAACTAAATTCTAGGTAATTAAGGCCTGTGTGTATTTACCTAAAGTCTATCCAAGCTCTCTATTTTCCCTCCAAAGCCCTTCCTTTCATAGCGGCAATTGATAACATTGTGGTACGTCTATAACAGATGGTATGGCCAGATGTAGCTGACATAGAATGGTTTACGACTGAGTGCAGATTCTTCGACTGCCTCGTTGTAATTATAGTGATAAAAATGGTAGCTGATCCGCCCAGGCATATACCAGAGGATGTAATGGCGGCCGCCGAACGCCATGCATGTGAATTGGTGGCTCTAGGTGGCAGTCCTCGTCTACCTCCAGTGTCAGCGTACCCTTCGTTGATCTACTTAGGACTACCATTGGATGTACTTAACGAAGCGCCTCACCCTATCCCACCTTCAGCCCCAGTTCGGAAAGTGCTAGATTCCCCGGAGTCATCTGCGCGTGTGGGGAGTCCTCCAAGCTATTGGATCAATTGGTGTTACGCAGGTATACGTTCCTATGGCCATTCTTTCGCGATCGAAGCGTTCGAGCCCATGGGACTCACGAATAAAGCCTCAGTCGAGTTTATGTATGATCGAATTTTCCTCATCCCCTTCGTACAGGGTGTTCAGGGAATACATGGCGTCCGCTCTGCTACTGTCGAGAAGAACACGACATCGAGGCTACCGGAAGGTGCAGAAGGCGCGAAAAGACCCGACATTCAGGTTGTCATTGTCACTGAAAATGGAGAAGTCATACGCATCCCTTTTGAATACAAACGGCCGGGAACATTACGTATGGCCGGTTTCGCAAGAATCCCAGCGGGGGGGGAGTTTGACATGGATTCTTCAGCTTCAAAAATCATAGACCCGGTCGAAGGATACTGTCAAGATGTCCAATCTAACTTGACAGTCCTATTCGACGGTATCGACGCAGTTATAGTTGAGTATTTGGTTCGTATTAATGGCCAGATTGACTACGACAAGCCTTTCTTGACATACGTCGGAGAAGATCATGGCAGAGCGGCAGTTTTGCCTTCAATCCATGGAGCTGCTTTTAAGCAATTGTGCTCGTCGAGTTCCTTCCAGGTTGTGCAAGACACCCGCAATCCACCACATCCACTAGAAATTGCAGACCTTATCGGGGTGCCGGATTTGCACCCAGACCAGAAGATTTCTTTTAAACCCCATCCCGCCATTACACAGGAGCTAAGAAATACCAGGTAGCTACGGTACAATAATTTATAAATCACACGTGTATTCAACTAGTAGTTGCTTATCACTCTCTCGTCTCTTTTGCTCGAGTCAGTAACCCCATCATTTAACTTTCTCTTTTTGCCAACACCTGCATTTTCCTCATCATTTCCGTAGGGAATTGGACAATGGTCAAGTCCTCCAACCCGGTTTTTCTGCTCCTCAGTTATCGAGCTCAGCTCATGCCCGTACTCCTTGAATAGCCATGGTACCCAGCTCCAGTTCACAAACCGATCGAGCCTATACCGCAAAAGGCTATCCTCTTTCCACCTGAGAAGCGCGCTAGGCAAAAGCCCAGGGGTGGTGTAGCGCCAATCCCCCGTAGGATCTAGACAGGAGAATGTAAGCATCCAGGCAACGACCCTGAATTCATCCTTTTCCTTGTTGACAATAAATGCAGAAGGTAGCATTCCGTGAGCCAATGATACGCCCCTTTTTTGAATTTCGCCATCAAGATCAATCACTTTTCTCATGATAGACTGCCTCTCTTGTATCGAATAGCACTCCATTCGCTTCATATCATCCATGCCATCCCCATCAATGTGCTCCCGCACAACAACCGCAAACTCCCCATAATAGGGTACCACCATTGTGAATGTGCCGTAATACTGCGGGATGAGATCGCCTTGCAATTCCTCCAGTTTCATGTAGCATGCAATCGTATGTAACATTAAATTGTGTGCCCGTATTATAGGGTGGGATTCAAAGGCATTTAGATCATAAATCTCAATCGCAATAGCTTTGTCAACTGGAAGGTTCAATTCTTTAGGAGAACTCTTAATGACCGCTTTGTAAATCAGCGGGTTATTGATAATTGGAGGCCGAAGCTCTTTTGTCAGCTGAATTGTCGCTCTCTCTTCAGGCACAAGCGGTGGCCGGGGAGGAAGTGGTACAAGTGGGTTCTTTGGGTATCCCGTTGCAAGCTGCAGCAAAGTTTCGACCTGTTCAGGCTTGGTAATCGGAGTATATGGATACAAATCCAAGTCTTGCTCAAGAGGGATCCTCGGATAGTAAGTGCGCACGCCGCTTTTATCATATCGCACGTAGTCGTCCATAATAATGTTCGCGGAACGAAATCAGCCACTTTTAAATTACGAATTGGGGAGCTTTTATATGTGAAAATGTTAAGTTAGCAACTTTATACTTTCAAAAAAACCTAAATCAGGTACATTGCCACAGCCCTAATGACGGAGCTGCAAGAGTGAGGTAGGGTATTGTAAAATGAAACTTTTTCGTCAGAAAAAAGGCACAATTACGTATTTACCAGCTGTACTGCATGGCCCATTAAAGTCGGCAGTGAAAGAAATGCTTGAGCTGTGGATATTAAGGTACCTGGTACAAGAAGTATCCCCGTATTCTACGCTAACCGTGTAGCGTGGAGGTTTTGTTACGCGTGACAAGCAGTGGTTGCCAACACATTAATAGTCATAGCATCAATTAATCATAATACATCAACTCTTGAGAACAAGAATAACACTGTCTCCCCGCAGGAACATTTTGCTGATAAACCTGTCCTTATTCACCGGCTGGCCCTTCTTCCCGTTGGCCTTGCGCGGCGTCTCGGTCCACATCTCTTTCACGTTCTCCAGCACCATGTTCGAGTGTCGGTCAAAGGCCTTGACACGCGCCAGCAGCTTCTTGTTATTCCGGCACGAGATCAGCACCTGTGTGTGGTTCTGGACTGCCTGTTGCAGCACCGACAGCGGGCCGTGAGTGAACTCGTACTCCTCGCGTTCCTGTAGCTCCACGTCCGTCAGCTCACTCTTGGGCTTTGCTGCTAAGTCTCTAGCCTCGTTAGCACGCTCTTCTACTTTTTCTATTCACTTACGCCATGGTGTGTGATGCGAGTCGATCGTATCAGTTGGGATATGAAAAATCGGAGACACCATCTACCCAGCCAGCAGATATCCTTATTACCGTAGGTAGGAAATACATATGCTCCAGATTTACAATGTATCACAAGGGTTCTATACAAAGTGTCTCTCCATCGTTGAATTGCCAAGACGGTCTTATAGTACGATAGTGGATTTACAGCGCTCTGCAAAGGTGAGGAGTGAATAAATAAGTTGGATAAAACTACTTTTTACCGGTAACCTTCCAGCCTCGGCCAACTGGAGTGTTGAACGGCTCGCACCATCCTCCTCCGTAGCAATCAGTCAGCACCCACCGGAGCCTAGCGCCCTTAAAGTCCCGCCAGTACGTCTTGTTCGACTCCCAGCGGTCATTTAACTGCGTTTCGAGTATCTCCTTCCATGCCATCTTCCCCAGCCCCCTCGTGACCCACCTTCGGCTCAACGTCACTAGCCGCAGATAGACCCCAATGTTGGGCACGGATATGTTCATGGTATCGGACCCAGGCTGAAGCGTGAGAAACCCGGCATTTAATATTGCACTGCGATTAGCGGCCAGCGCTGGGAATGGCTCCATATCGTACGGCGATATCGACACGGCCTCAGGCTGCTCTTTCAAAAGCGCTTTAAACTCTGCGTAAGCCTCATGCACTGCGGCACCGGCGCTCCTCGCGTGATCATCTAAGATATCATAATAATCTTGAGCCCGGATAACCATCTCCCCACCCTCTACTACGTTTACAAGGAGGCGCCTGATCTTGTGCGTTCGGCACCTCCGTCTCATCTCTCGTTCTACATACGTCGAATCGTTGAGGAAAATAGCATGGAGGTGCGTGCCCATCACAAGCGGCGGCAGGCTCTTGCGGAAGTTGTACACCTCGCACTTGAGATCATAGCCAAGCCCTTTCTCCGGGATATCGTCCCACATCGATTCTAGCACTACGTCGATAGCTCGCAAGAGCCCTTCGGCCGGATCCAGCTCCCAGTCCAGATGGATGGGCCCCGGTGTGACCTGCAGCTTTTCCTGTTTTTGCCTGCTTTTGACATCCCGCTCTTTCTTTTGCTCCTCAGCGAGCTTTTTACTCGCCTTGGCAGACGGCAGTATCTTTTCTGTTTCTAGCTTTTGCTTCCGAGCCCTGCGCAGAGGGTTGCTCGTCATACGAGAGCTCTTCGCGGCGGTAAGTCGCATATACGAGGGCATTACAGAGCTGGACAGTGGCGAAATAGGCCAATGGCGAAACCTGCATTTTGGGAGTTGTGCGCCGCACACCGCCGCATGTCACACTAAAGCCCACACAGTGCGGTCGTTTAAGGTAGTAGTAGCACAACCCACGCAAAGGGCACAAACCTGCTTTACAGCTGAAATAAGCTCATCTCCACAAAAATACTGTATATGGTGGTATCCCTTGGTGCTTTTCTCCCCTGCTTTTTTCCAGTAGCTGTGAATATCCGGCTAACTCTCCGACCAAGGCTCCCGGCGACTTGGCCGGCATACGCCGGATCCCACCATAGTCACCAATAGCTCATACAGCTGGTTTTTTGGGTCAAAAATCCCCAGAATCCGCCATGGAATTCAAAAAACGGCCCTTAAAAAATGTAGTATAAATTTCATCCAGCTGCTCAAACTCAGTGTAACATTTGTAGTACGGGGAAGGTGTTATCGCTCATGTGGTGGTGCGGCTGAACCTACTCTTTTCAATGTTACAGCGACGTTGCTCGACACCCACTGCGACTCTAAAGGGTTAATGCTACTCTCAGACCAGAGATGACCGTCACCCGTCTCAGTTACCGGAACTGCCATAAAACGGTGCTCTATCCCACATTTCCCCAAAAAAATTTATTTCCTTGCATAGTATCCGATAGATCAAATTAAACTAGAAGATGGTCAATTCCAAGGTATTC
Source organism: Blastobotrys illinoisensis (assembly GCA_030558835.1). Classification (NCBI taxonomy): domain Eukaryota; kingdom Fungi; phylum Ascomycota; class Dipodascomycetes; order Dipodascales; family Trichomonascaceae; genus Blastobotrys; species Blastobotrys illinoisensis. The sequence goes on along the minus strand of JAKTQJ010000035.1, from coordinate 34,513 downwards.
AAGACCTCCGCTGAGGGCTGCAACTACGTTGCTGAGCACATTATCAAGTCCATCAACGACTTTGCCCCCACCCCAGACCGGCCATTTGTGCTGGGCCTGCCGACGGGTTCTTCCCCGGAGCCGGTGTATGCCAACCTTGTCAAGGCGAACAAAGAGGGCCGGGTCACATTTAAGAATGTGGTCACTTTCAACATGGACGAGTACGTCGGGCTTGATCCGAAGAACGAGCAGTCCTACCACTACTTTATGGAGAAGCACTTTTTCAGCCATGTCGACATTCCTCGAGAGAACATTAACATTCTCAATGGCCAGGCCGCTGATCCAGATAAGGAGTGTACCGAATATGAGGAGAAGATCAAGCGTATCGGCGGGATCCACTTGTTCATGGGCGGAATCGGGAACAACGGCCACATTGCGTTCAACGAGGTCGGGTCCACCCTTGACAGCGTAACCAGAAAAATCAGCCTCGACGAGTCAACGATCCAGGCCAACTCGCGATTCTTCAGTTCCCCTGAGGAGGTTCCACGAAGCGCCTTGTCTGTTGGTATCTCGACCGTTCTCGGTGCCAAGGAGGTTGTTATTCTGGCCTTTGGCAGTGCTAAGAGCACAGCCGTTCGAAACAGCTTGGAGGGCGAGATGGGCCCATCCTGCCCGGGCTCCTACGCCCAGACCCACAGCCGGTGCACTTTTGTGTTGGATGAGGCTGCTGCCTCGGGGCTCACTTCGGCTAAGCTCTAACCAATTTTGTATAGACTGTTTGACGTGTAATGACCTAACGAATTAACAATTGACTATAGATTCAACTTGACCAACCTTCTGTCAAATGTACCACTTCAGTACGTGCATGTTATATCAGGGAGAGTTATAAACTCATGCTGGCCTATTGTGAATTGATATTCTCTGTTCAGCGGTATATCTGGGGAAAGATAAGAGGGTCTCTTGTTCAATATCATATGCGCATCTATTACCAAGCATGTTTGGGGGTGATAACGATCCACAACGATAGCCACGACACTACTCGTACTCGAGCCCCAGGAAGCATAACTGTACTATTTTGAATACTGTATATAGAACTCGACAATTATAGATAGCCACAACTCATGTAACTGTACCTTTCTTCGCTATCTTTTTTGGTTGTGGTTGTCTACGTGCAGGTACAGCTCCAGGCAGTTCCGCCGGTTTCAATCGTTTTTTACTATATAGATGATAGCGCATTAATTGCATATGGGTCAATTCAATCTTTGCGCAGCTAATTAGTATGCTGTAAGAGTACTGTAGTAATTCACAATGGCTTGCTCTGTAATTTAGGCACAAAATTTCGGAGACCAAAGAATGGCCGGACTGAAATGTACGCCACCACACGGTAAATCTTGCCCCTGCAAAGGCGCTGTTGAATATTACCTGCCTTCTAGAAGGAGCAGCAATACATTTCCAGTCGTATGCGGAATATATTTGGGATATTTGTCATATTTGTGTCAAAATAGCCCACAATTACTTTGATCACTGCTAGTTTCCATGGAAAATCGGCATATACCCTTTTGCCGCTTGCTCATTGGAACATCAGTCTCCGTATTCCAGCAAAATAATGTCCCTGGAATAAGGACCGAAGAAGAAGAGCGAAAAAAGTGTCGACAAACCTATTTTGAAGCCCTCTGTCCTTTGGCGAGAGTACAGTGGGGTAGTAATGTATTGGTGTTTCAATGTATGTTTTGCCATCGCTTTATATTTGAGGCCAACGGCGAAAAACGCCCAGGAACCCCCCGTGTGATACCAATGCACATACTATATAAAATGCCGTTGATTATAGAGTAATTGACGGTTACAATGAAGCGCCACTGCGGGATACAACGCTGCAATGGATCGAAAAACGAAACTCCAGTGAACTAACATTGCTAATTAAGTCGAATATCTGCTCATCGGCTGGAATTGCCCTGCATAAAGTCCACTTCCCAGCCCGACCTGATCTTGCACCGTTCCCCCACTGAAATCCATGTTGAGAGCCCGTTTCGCAACGAGGTCGCTGGCAAGTAAAAGATGGTTTTCGAACACACGGCCATGGTTGAATGACAAAGAAGCTGTCCCCTCTGACCAAAAGGCAGAGCCGCCAGCAGCTCTCAATGAGCCAGCGAAAGATCCGTCAGAGCCAGAGACAGAGACCAAAGAGTTCAAAATGGCGAAAGAAAATATGGAAAGATATTTTCACTACTTTGACACACAGAAGATCTATTCCGGGTTTAAATACTCAGGGTTTACCGACGGCCAGGCAGATGTAATGATGCTGACAATCCGCGATATGCTTTCGCGTAAGCTTGCCAAATGCAAAGAGGACCATCCACAGCAATCGCAAGCTGAAAACGATGCATATCTCTTTGATGCGGCATGTTCTGAGATAAGGAACGAGATTCAGACCAGTCGACAGGCCCAGAATGAGGAGTATCGCTCGAACCTGGCAAGAATACAGCGAGAATACGAGATACTGCAGCAGGAGATGAACGAGATGATTAACACTATGAAATCTGAGATTGAAATGGAGATAAACGAGCGCAAGAATACGACTCGTGCTGAAGAGAGTCTTGTCGACCTCAAGATCCAAGAGCTGAATAATAAGATCACGATAGACATTATTTCCGACATCAAGTCGAAGATCGAGGGCTTGAGATGGCAGACTACTCGTCGTGGGTTGATAGCAGTGTTGCTAGTAATGAGCGGCATTCTCATGGGCACATCAGCCGTGCGCAGTGAGGAGAAGGGCGTCAAGAAGCGTGAACCACCCGCTACAGGTGAGGAATTCCAGGTACCAGTGCTTACTGTGTCAGAGATGGATGATTCTATAGAAGATCGCCCAGTCGAATCGCTGGGGAACGCCAGATTTACATAACTTCGTCCGAACAATACAACCGCCCATAAATGTCATAATGGGAATGCAAAATTGAATACTATCGTCACAAATCTACCGTATGGCAGAAGCCAAAAAATGGCAGACGGGTGAAGGGGTTTGGACCAATAGGGAGACATGAATTCCGACGAACGGAGATCACAGGCCCCTATGAGATCATATATTCACATTATGGTCGATACGTACATAGTACATAGCGCATTAATTCCGATCGCGAGAGATCTATGACTGAGAAGATCGAGATTAACTTATTTGAAGGGGATAGAAAGATAGAGGTCCGTTTATTCCAATATGCGCTCTACGTCTACATCTTGTGCTTAATCTGCTTGTTGGCAATGGCAGCAAATCGCATCTGAGGAGTGCCCTGGGTAAAGCACTCGACACCTCCAACTACCTCCTTATAGTTGGCAGCGACCATGTTCTGCTCGAACTGCGATCGAATGAGCTTCTTGATCGCCGGAAGCGATGGGGCATGCAGGTGATAGAAATTCTCCTCGATGAGGTTCTGGACGTGCGCATTGAACTCCTCAGTCGAGGAGAACTTAGAGGCGGGGTACAGCTCATTAATGAAGCCACGAGCCTCGAGAACGTTGGCTTTGATCGGCCGGGAACCAAGCAGAGCCTCATTGGCCTTGGACCAACCGAGCCGCTGGGTCAGGGTGTAGGAGGCGGCACCCTCGGCAACCAGGCCAAGGTTGGCGAACGGAGTGAGCAGATAGGTCGTGTCGACGGCGTAGATGAAGTCGGCGATGGCGACAAGGGCAGCCGAAAGGCCAATAACAGGGCCATTAAGCGCGACAACCAGCACCTTTGGGTGGGTGAGGAAAGTCTCTGTGAGAGAGTGGTTTCGCGCACCGAAGAACTTTTCGTAGAACCGCTTGACGAAGAACTTGGCCTCTTCCTCGGTAGCATTGTCTGGGATATCTGGGTAGGAGCCCTTGCCCTTCTGGACGTTGGCGCCAGCAGAGAAGAACTTACCGGTCGACTGGATGAGAGTTGCAATGGTATCCTTCTCTTCGGCGGCCTTCTGGACATATCGGTTCAGCAGAGCATAACCATCCTGATCCAAAGCGTTGTAAATCTTTGGCCGGTTAATGGTGATGATTGCGGTTTTGTTCTTGACCTCGTACAGAATTGTGTCCGACATTTTTATTCTCGTTACCAGTTTAAAGTGAAGACGTCTATCTATTATTTATATAATCGTCAAGATTGATCAGTTTCGGAGTCCCCAGCTGTCGGTAAAGATTAGTGATCACTAATGTGGGGTCCAGCTGCGATGTTACCGTCCGTCCTGCCGAGGTCCGGCTTCTCCCCCCCAATGCACAGCAGGTTAAAAGCTCGCTGCGCGGGCGCACGCACTATGTGTATTCCGCTTACTGCCGAGGAGGTAGTGGAGAAAAACGAGCCGCACATTTTGCGGCTCGCTCCAGCTCTGGTCAACGGGTGACCATGCTGACTACATTGTTACCGCCCTATCTCCACCAGGTGGCTCAGTAGCCTCGGAGCATGCGAGAACTACAGGTATTCAATGGCATGACCAGACGAGCTGCCGGGTATTGTACCTAGGAGAAATAATTGCCGGTATGTACCGGTAAACCAACCGGTAGCTTGTAGCGCTACTGTAAACAAGATCGTGGTGCTAAACAGAGGTTGTTGGTATAGTAAACAAAGCTGTAGTGCTAAACAGAAGCGGTGCGTACGGTACATGTAGTCTTATACACACACCACACTGTACGTACGTAGCTCATGAACCAGCACATTTACACATTCTGTACTGCATACAAAGTGATGATAAACTTTCAGGGCTTCGGTGCATTCTACCAATGGCGAAAGCGTAAAAATTTTTTTTTTCTATGTATGTTGGTTAGGCCCAGAGATCTCGGGTGGTGGTCAATGTCGGCGGTAGTCTACACATAGAACACAGAGCAAAGCATAAAAAAGGTGGTGAACAGATTTAAGAATCTGAGAATCTGAGGCGGATGTTCTTCCCAGGACAGATAAAATTCAGTACACGTAGATTGTATTATTTCATAGAAGGGTTTCTCATGTGGGCAGAGACCAGTGTGTTACACATGTCTCCTAGTCCGAGGTTGAGATATCACCCAATATTCTTCAGTGGGTTTCCTACCACCTTCCTGTAGTGAAAAACTCAAAAAAAAGTTTCCTGTGGCCGTTTTTAATATTATGCATTGCAGCTGCAAATTGAGCACCTCTAGCGGGCAAAAGTAGGGCCCATTACAGCCGACGAAAATTTGTCGAGACCCGCATTCCACCCCTGGTGCAAGGAATTGCGGACAGGCACAAGGAAACCGATGACATAACAGCTATGCTGAACGGAGATATTGAGATATGCACAATGAAGATCATCTACCTGTAATGGGAGTGGTTCAAATCTGTTAGGGGAAGCGGTACAGGGCAGAACGGGTAACTGAGGTGTACCGTCTGACCTGTGGGGCGCGCCCAGGTGAGACGCGTTTGTTTACGCGTTTCCGTGTTGGGCTCAGCGGCCCCAAACCGAGTAGCATCGTGTGTCACCCAACGAGGCTCCGCTGCAACCGCAAAATCGAACCTTTCACCTACTTCTCCATAAGCAGAAGCAACTGCCCGATAAGATATGTGGGTTTAGACTAGAAGACTTGACGTTCTCGCGACGAGTTTCATGTGTATGCGATATACATTTTTGGCGGGCTATACGTAGTGAGGGCGATCTGAGACACGGGCTGAGAGATGATGGGCGCACGTACTTTTCTTCCGGAAGAGAGGAAGGAGGGGGGCCTGAGCTCACATTCCGCAGATGCCTTGGGCCACCATCGCAGGCCGCCGAGAAAGGTCCAAAGTTCATTGTCTATGGGCACATCATGAGGGCATCCCTTGTCGAGGATTGACCGACATGGGGCTGTTCGGTGTGGTGCTTGTGTAGCGGTATGGTTGACTTGCACACACAGGTGGGTAGGCACGGCGGTTGTGCCGTGTAATATTATTAGCGCGTGTCTCTCTACCTGCTGTAACGCCAATAAAACCTAAACGGAAAAGCCCTGGCGGTTACAGCCCTGCGAGTAGGCACTAGCTGCAGAAGGAAAGACCGAAAAAGCAAACGAAACGGAAAATTTTGGAGTGAACGCCTTTCGGTCTTTCTTTGCCGACCATCCATTCTTGAGCTTCCCTGTTGTATCTTCCTATAGCGTGGAGGAGGATCAGACAGGCCCTGTTCGAGGTATCTCCGACCCAGAAAAAGGAACTCACGGGCTACCATTTAAAACGCACCCTCACCCGCTATCTGGGGAGAACGTATAAAGGCTGTTAGCAAGTGCCACTTTTTTTCTTTTGACATACGAAATATATATCAGCCTTCATTCGGAGCAACTTTATCGGGTCGTTATATATATACTGTTATTGGTTATACGAGGTTTGCCAATACAGCGTGTTGCTACGATAGTTTGTCGCCGACAGTTACAACGAGTGGAGTACATCGATCGTGGCCCAACCCTGCCTGACAAAGTCTACGATTATTCGAATCCTCATTATATTGCAGCCGGTTACAGCGCTTCTGCTGTTTGGAACAAGTCGTTCGAGCATAATCCTCGCGTCGTTTGCGTGTCGATCCGCGCATTAATTGGTATGTATCCTCTTTTTCCCCCCCCTGGCCCCATTCTCCGGTACGCCCTAGAGAGATCGTGGCATTGCATTGCATCTTCCACACTGTGTCTATCGCTGAGGCTCACGAGGAACACGCATTCCTTTGGCACTTGCGTGGGTCATCTAACACGGCCTTTGCTGGGGCGTCGTGGCAGATATGCTCGGTGCGGATGAAAGTGATTTTGCTGCTGCATGGCGTACCTCGTGAGGCACATATTCCAACGGATGATATATTACACATCGGTTTGGTCCATTCAGCTGGATACTTTTCGGGAAGGGGGGGTTATTTCCAGATTCCGTGCTAACTACGACAGGCCTACTCAAGACTCTCTTCGAGTTGCAAAATTAAGGGGCATACTCTCCTCGATATATATTTATTATCTCTGTGCAGTCGAGAAGCGGATACCTGAAATTTGGTGTTGTGCGGGTTGTGAATATTTTTGGCATCCTTTCGTTTGCCCTCCGCTATCGTCCAACTAACCCATTTTACCGCTCTCGCGAACTAACCTGTTGCGGATATCGCGAACTGTAAAGTTGCGGTTAGATTACATCTAATCGACTCTTTAGAGCTTGTCGACTTACCAATAGTTCGCCTACGTCAACGATTTCATACTATGGACTCGACTACCTCGTCCAACATATACCGATCACTGACCTCGGTGCATTTGCCGCCGCCGCCAACCTCGTCGAAATCGCCAAACTCGCCAATTGAGGACAAGTATGCGACCCCTAACCTCTTTTCTGGCAAGTACAAGTCGCCGAAGCTCGTCGACATCTCCAACGCCGCTCTCAACACCCCGCCTCCGTCCCAGGTGCGAGGGGGCACCGTTGCCGGCATTGCCTCGCGGCAGTCGAGCTTAGACACCCACCATAGGTCCCTGTCGGTGGGCGGCGAAACGGCTGGTAACCCAAAGTTTAGGTTTGTCGCCCCAGACGGCGATGCGAAAACAGTGGGTGGAGCCCGGTTCTACGCTCCTCCGCATCAAACACCGACTATGGGCGGCGGCCGCACGAGAAATGATAACAAGGAGAACTACCTGCTGTCACCGGGTGGGGGCTCGTCGCCTCTTCTCCAGCGAAAGCAGATTGCCAGCTCGTCGGCCAATGCATCATCGTCCAATGGACCGGATGCGGTGATGGGCGCTCCTATGTCGCTGGAGCAGCAAGAGCAGGCGTTCCGGATGATGCCAATAACTGACGACGGCCAGAAACCGCCATACTCGTATGCGGCGCTTATTGGCATGGCGATTCTGCGGTCGCCACAGCGCAAGCTGACGCTATCGCAAATATACCAATGGATCAACGAGACATTCCAGTACTACCGAGACTGCAAGTCCGGGTGGCAGAACTCGATTCGGCATAACCTGTCGCTGAATAAGGCGTTCAAGAAGCAGGAGCGCCCCAAGAACGACCCGGGCAAGGGTAACTACTGGGTCATAGAGGAAGGGTACGAGCAGCAGTTTTTGAATGCAAAGTCAGCCCGGCGGCATTCTGCGGTTGGTATTTCTGCGCCGCGAAAGCGAAATAGCAGCAAACCGTCCATTCAGCAAGCCGCGAAGATGCAACAGCAGCAGCAACAACAACAACAGCAGCAGCAGCAGCATCATAAACACCTTAGCTTTGATGCGACAATGCTAATGCACAGCCAGCCTAACCAGGCCCATCACCCACGGGTGCTTCTATCTGCTAACGAATTCTATACCTACTCTTCGGACTTTTCCTTCAACTCTATACCCGCACAATTGCAGAGCGCTATCGACGGTGCGACCTACATGCAGCGAACGTTCAGCGCTAACTCTACTGATGATGATTTTAACACGACTACAACTAACTCTATTGACGACAATGACGAAACCGAATATATCCCACCTTCCTCCGCTAATGCTAATAGCGACATTACTGTGCTCCCTTCCTCTTCGGGCAGCACTGCCGCTTCGTCAAATATCCTGGTCCAGCCCCAGTTCGTTGAAACGACGACGCCGCTGAAGCGATGCAACACGGCCATTGGCTTGCAGCGCTTTGACCAGTCGCCGCAGCGAAAACGAGAAGAATCGGCCGAAGGCAGCCCCGAGAAGCGCCCGGCCAAGAAACCGCGCAATTCTCTGGCGCTGGACAAGTCGATCCCCGACCTTAGTGCTCCGCAGTCCTCGTGGTACCCGTACTCGGTGAACGGTGGTAGCAGCGCAGGTACTAGCTCCACTGGGCTTGAGTTCAAGCCTATGGCGCTGCCGCATCAGCTGCAACAGCAGCAGCCGCAGCAGCCAATTCTGGACTCGCCCAGCAAGAGCTGTATCAGTGGCAACCTCATTCTTGGCCCCAACAAGCCGAGCCTGCTTCCGCCGAGCATTCCTGCTTTCAACGAAAAGATTGAGTCGCCCAACACGTCGATCCGTAACCACCGGGCCATGATCCGGGGTATGATGGAGTACGAGGACATTTTCGCGTCGCCGTCGAGCACCAAGTCGCTTGGGGGGCCGCTGAGCCTCGACGACGAGGACGACGACGACGTGTCGCGGGCAATTTTTGGCTCGCCCAACAAGCGAGAGGCGCGGCGACGGCAGTACTACGAGCAGTCTGGAGTTTCTGGGCTAGACGGGTTTGAGAGCACTGCCTCGGACGTGTTCGGCGTGGACCTGTACCGGCTGTGTCGGCGGGAGATTGAGCGAGGGGACCCCATTGATGACAAGAAGAGGAGGAGGGGCATTGACGACGACGACGGTTCCGACGCTGAATTAATCATGAAATTTGATTCTCCGATCAAGAACCAGCAGAATTTTTCTCCGCCAAAGATGGTCCGTAAGAAAACTGCATAATGTATTACTCACCACTACAATTACAATTCTTTACTATATTAGTTCGTCAATGATATGCTATTCGATTCTGCGGTTGGTTACGTACACTTGGGTTTTCAATGATATGCTATTTGGCTATTCAGAGTTTCTATGCTATTTGATTCGAATCTAGCGATTGATGTGGTGAATTGAGGGTACAGATTTAAAATGCCAAAGGATTTAGCTATTTAGGGATTGGGTGTTTTGGACATGCTTATTAGTCAATGTGTGTCTAGCCGACAAGAAGGAAACAATAAGGTTCAATGGCCTGTTTTCATTGCAAACATGGCGACACAACCCTACACAGCACACCAAACATGGCTAGCGAGATTGCAAAGATCCAGCCCGTCCACACCAAGCACGACGCGACGCTAGTCGCCATTGTTCCCGAGACAGACTCGACACTGCCACAAGACGAGCCTCCGCCCCGGTACCGGAAGCGATGGGCGCTGCGACAGCACTACAGCGCCTGGCAGTGCACCTTTTCCAAAACGTGGACGATCATCCTGTCCACGCTCGGGGCGCTTTTCCTGCTCAGCATGATATACATGTTCGTCATCATGGCGGCCAATTTGTAATTTGTAACGAGTTAATTTGTAACGGTTAGTCGGTAGAGGCGCACCCTCTGCAGCCGCAGGTCACGCAGGCGGACACCTTGTTGCCCGACTTTGCGAGCTGGGCGCGCGGGACGCGGCAGATGCACGTAGTTTTGTCCACATACTTGGACTTGCTTCCGTCCTCCTGCTGGGTGTTACGGGCCTGGATGCAGAGCAGGCAGCACAGGTTTTCGTAGCCCTGTTTCTTCCACTTTGCAATGAGGTTGGCGTCGGCGTGGCGGTTTTTGAGCAGCCATTGGTAGAGGTCGCCGGAAATTGCCTTTTTTTTGTAATATAGGTCGTACACGTAGCGGGACTTTTGGTGGTGGATGCGGAAAATGTCGTGGAGCGACTCGGAGGCCTTTTTGGTCGGGTCAGACTCGGCCTCTGCGTCGCGGAGACGGTTGTCGAACTCGATGAGTGTTGGCTGGATCTCTGCGTAGCCCTCAGGGGGTCTTTTCGACCGCGTTGTCTTTATCTTTGGCATTATCTACGTCGACTGATAACGTGAACCTTTAGCTTGGTGGTGGTTAATTTGTCTGTGAAAAATTACGTGAAGCCGCGCGATATAATTTGGACTATATTAGTGGGTTAATATACTGCACTATAATCCGAATTAATTTTAAATCCTCCGATGTATATATATCAGTCGAGGCTTGTACGCCATAGCGTTATAACGTTTTTACTTTGTATATGTTTGACTGCTATAGGACAACTTGAGACAGTTCAGGACTCCGTGAACCGTCAATGCCCACAATTTTGATCGGCCAAATGATCAACCTTTGCCTGTCAGATGAGGCCTGATGCTTGTTCCAACACCGCCAGGACGATCAATTGGTCAATTGGAGACAGGGTCTGGGCTTGGTCCCAGCCACGGAGGGGGCTTGGGGCACTGCCCCAAGTACACTGCCTCCAGGGTCTCGTACCACAAGATATTGTCGACAGTCCAATTGAACGTCGTTCGATTGTGCGGTGGGGTGGACAGGTTTCAGGCTATACGGTGGGCACACGGCAACGCTCGGATTTACGCCCGGCAGCCCGACCCATGAATACTGTCGACAGGGGATACAGCACTGCATCGGAGATCGACCTCGGACATACACTCCAGCTCCGCGGTGGTGGCTCACTGCGGTGTCGTGTCGGCATGTCGGGAGTGTCGGATGGCGGTGACTCACGCGCATAGCTATAATTAATTTTAATTTCGGTTGGCCCGAACCAAGCGCCCGCGGGCCCCCTTGGCGGATAAGGAGCTTGCTGTTTGAGCGCGGTGGTGGCGGCGAGAGCAAGTGGCAGCAGCGCTCGAATACGAATTGCAAACAGGCCATGGGCTGTCGTCGGCGACCTGCGTATTTTTTTTCTTCAAATCCGGACCTGCATCTGCATCTCTTGGGTGAGGTGCATCGCTGGGTTGGGTGCATGTGAGAGACCTGCGAGTCGGAAGTCGGAACTGTCAGTGAGGCCGATGGATCCAAGTCGCGATCCCGCGCAAGCGCTTAATAATGGCCTGGCGATTGGCGGACCTCACCTGACGAACAAAGGTGGGTTCCGACAGTTCCGTCGCCTCCGGAGTTGCACGACTCGCAACCGATGAGGTGATTCATATAAACCGGGGGTCCCGTCGTCTTTTTTTTCCCTTCCATTACCATCCGAAGCGAGTGAGGCCCGATATCCTGGGCCTGATAGAAAGCTAACGAACGCATTGGGATCCTTCCCATCCACTCTGTAATACCAATACGGTAGTGCGATAACCTTTTTTTTTCTGAAGACTAGTAGCACATTATTTATTTGCCCCCTTTCTCCCTTGCCCAGGCTACCACTACACCAAAGCACCAAGCACCAAACGCCAATTGCAATTGGACTGTTTGTGATTGGACTGATTGATTTGATTGATTGTGTGGATCGTACTCGCCATGAGACTAAAACTAAACTCAGCTCTCTTTCTCGTGGCGGCCCTGGCGGCAGTTCATGCCCATGTAGATGACGAGGAGCACATGGCTCCGGCGTCTAGTATGCCCTCAATGTCAATGGCAATGCCGTCCATGACGCCCGACCCGCGGCCCATGAACGGTCACCACCACGGCATGTCCATTCTCGACGACCCCACCCTCGAGCCCCAGCAGCGGCAGTACTGGCTCAATTACAACACTACGACCTTTTTCTCTGCCGATGCCCCCAACAAGTTCTTCCTCAAGTCCCACGTTGCCCTGACCGTAATCGCATGGGTCTTCCTCTTCCCGTGCGCGCTCGTGCTCTCCATTGAGCGCTCGCCGCTCCACCTTTTGGTGCAGACGGTGCAGAGCGCCGCCGCCGTTGCGGCGCTCTTTTGCCTAGCCGTCTACGGCTCGACGGCGCCCGACTACCTCTACCCTAACAACTCGTACTCCAAGGCCTCGGTGGCCATGCTGTTTATTGTCCTTGCACACTGGGGCGCGACGGTCATCCGCACCTTTGCAAACTGGGCAATGGCCGCGTCCAAGCCCATGGACGGCGCGAGCTACGTTCTGGCGGGTTCCTCGGCCGATGCGGCGCTCGCGTCGCGCCCGTCGCAGGACTCGGGCAACGGCGTGTCGCCGCAGTCGGGCACGCCGTCCTTCCACTACGAGTCGCGCGAGGACGTTGTCATCGAAGACGAAGTCGACGAGCTCGAAAAGCAGTTTGCCGAGGACTCTGACGACGACTTCGACCCAGAGGCCCATACGTACCGCAGGCCGTTTGAACTGCGCATGCAGGACCGACTCATCTCGCGGCTCATGCGGGACCACCGGTGGGTGCGGCTGACCGTGTCGCGGCTCGGCACCGCAGCCGACACGCTGTTTACGCTGCTCAACCGCCCGCTCTTTGTCGTTGCCTTTTTCTACCTGCTGCTCGGTATTGTGACCGTGTTCCGGCTGGGCATGGCCAACCATGTGTTCAACCTGCTCGCGCACTTCATCAAGGGCGGGGTTTTCTTCCTGTATGGCGTGGTCACGCTGATCCGGTACTTTGGAGCTTTCAAGGACCACGGCATGGCGTGGAACGTGCGCCCCACTGCCAGCAAAAAATACCACCGTGACGAGTACGAGGGTTTGCCGCCAAATCCCCTGTACAGGGTTCTTTCGTGGATCGGCCGCAAGATTCCGTCTATGGAATATTTTGAGTGTGCCCTGATCCTTTTCTACGGATCGACTAATGTATTTTTGGAGCACCTTTCCAATCCCGGCGGCGCATGGAGTCACATGGATCTGCAGCACGCGTCCATCGCGTTCATGTACATTGGCGGCGGCCTTGCAGGCCTCATTGTTGAGTCTTATCGCTCGCGAAAGACGGTATCGGCCGAGGATCCAAACGGGCGGAATGGCTTTTCGTTCAACCCTTTCCCGGCTTTTATTGTGTTCTGGACCGGTGCGCTCATGTCCAAGCACGAGCAGGCGCTCAAGCTGTCCTCTGAGATTCATACTCAGTGGGGTTGTCTCTTGAGCGTGGGCTCTGTCATTCGGCTCCTAACTTATGTCATCCTCTACCTTGGTGCACCAAAGAGCACTGAGCCCAGCAGGCCGTTTACCGAGTTGCTGGTATCGTTCTGTCTGATTTGTGGGGGAATGGTGTTCATGCAGTCCAATGCGCAGACGGTGGAGGCCATGATCTACCGTGGTCTTGACTCCATGTTCACGTTGAATGTTACTGTTGGTGTATCGGCACTAATCATGTCGTGGATCATGTGTGTCATGGTGCTGCGGCGATGGGCCAGCCGATAAAGTGTAATATGGCCTGAAAAAAAAAACGACTTAACGAGAACTCGATAATTACTAATTGCTTAATGCTATACGACACCCGACCGTTCAACTTCCTTAGCTCGGTAGCTCTAATACGAATTTCCATCTTGCCTATTTGAATTATACTCACAATACAATGTCTAATTATGGTGAGCTAGTTAATAATTGAGTGGCCACCGATCTCGATAAATCAATAATGAGACGAATGTCTAATCTTGGTGAGCTAGTGTAATAATTGAGTGATCACCGATCTCGATACAAACTTTAACGCTTATTCGTAAACCGTATCTGTGTTTCAGTTTCCGTCGCATTACCGTTCGGAACTTTAATGTTTGCAATATGCCACTTTGGTATTAGAATTGTTGAAGAAGAGAGTTGACATTGGAATTAACAATTTCCCGTATAGCGTGATTGCTAAGAAGAAAATTGACCATTTGAATTAAATATTCCGCCTATAAAGTTATGTACTGAATACTAAAGAATTCGTCACTTTCGACATTGAGACCAATGTACCTGTCTACTGAAATACACCGGTACAATAATTCAGGAAGTTACAAAGGTACAATTGATCAGACGACATGGCATTACAAGCGTTATGCTGCTGTACCAGTGAAAACAGGAAAACTCTTTTGTTGGAAAGTTAATTGTCTACCGTAGATCTCTAAAGACGGTGGCTACTTGGAGCAGACAGGCATGCCCCTTTTTGACGATTTGAAAGGAAATGAAGATACAAGAAATTTGGCAAATTCATAGATTATATTATTATCATGACACATAGACGGGAGTATTAGACTAGTACAAAGGTAAGACGTACCATGGCGCCTCTGTAATGATACCTCGATATCACACCAATATTAAGGTGACAGATAATGGGTAGCGATGGCCGCTGCTGGTGAATAAATAGGGTCTAGTTTCTATCGGTGCTGAGCATGGCGTTCTCCTCCTCATCCTTCTCACTAAGACTCACGGTGCTCGAGGAGGACGCAGTCCGGCTAGGAAAGGCCTTGGCGGTATCCCGCGTCCTGTAACCGTTCCAGAAGGACTCTGCAACCGACAGCGCGTAGTACTGCACCGCAGCCCGTAACGAGCCCTTGGGCACCCCATTGTGAGGGCGCAGGTTCTGCTGGCGCACGAGCTGCCGCGCGTAGGCCAGCACAACAACGGTAAAGTACAGTCGCACAAACAACAGCGCCACCGTGATGACAATCGTCACCGCCGTCTCCTGCGCAAGCGACGCCGACTTGTTGATCGTGTCATCCCCAGAGGCCCGCCTCACATATTCCTGCGTGTCGTTGGCCACGGCAGTGCCGTTGTTTGCCGCGACCCCCGCCGCAGCCATCTCCTTGGCCTTTGTGCTGAACCAATGCACGATAAAGTAAATGCTGAAAGAGAGCGACGACACAAGCGTGTCGATCGCGTAAATGTATGCAAAGACGACCATCCGCAGGGCGTTGCGCTGCGATATGGTGAGGAAGGTGTAAGCGTACACCGGCAGCAGCACCAGCGACAGGATGTTGAGCACCCACTCCATCGCGTCGAGCGGGTGGCCCGTGAATATCGACAGGATCCCGTAGAACCCGCTCGCTTTATTCAGCACGCCGATGGCCGTGATGATTTCCGCGCCCATGTACAGCGGGAAGAACAGCAGGAACGCCCGCGGGAATATCGACAATCTTTTCATTTCAGCTTGTGGTGTGTGCTACTTTTTTTACAGCTCGTTTGGCGATGAAAATAAGTGGCTTTTGCAGTCCGTCCGGTCCACCTAACCGGGGCTGTTCACCTCACAGAGCAGGAGGTTTTGTATTTGCGCGCGCAAAGCGGCTCGCCGGAAGAAAAAACTTTCCGTGCGGCTCCTTTTTCCGGTTAATTAGCCTGCGTCATTTAACATGTGGAGTAATAACAATTTTTTGATAAGCCGCACACCGAAATTTTTTGAAACAGCGGTTGCTAGAAGATTAACATGTCGGATTACGAGGACGAGTATATCAGCGACTCGGGCACTGGAGCCAGCCTTACCAAACAGGTGAACAAGGCGCGGAGGTCTGCGGCGGTGCAGAATGACTCTGGGAAGGATGTGAGTGCCGCGGGCAAGTCCAAGCACGACGCAATGCTTTCGAGGTACATGGGCCGGATCAAACTCGAAGGAGAGGACTATTTCGGCCGAGGGTCGCGGGGGTCCAAGCTGAATAACAGCGCTAATGTCGCCGACAAGGCAGACCGAGCGACAACGGATCAGGTGCTGGACCCGCAGACACGAATGATCCTGTTCAAGATGATCAACCGGGGCATTGTGTATGAGATCAACGGCTCGGTCAGTACCGGTAAAGAGGCGAATGTGTACCATGCTGAGACGGAAGAAGGCGTGGCGCGAGCCATTAAGATCTACAAGACGGCCATTCTCGTGTTCAAGGACCGAGAGCGGTACGTAGCGGGCGAGTTCCGGTTCCGCCAGGGGTACTCGAAGCGAAACCATCGGCAGATGGTGAGGCTGTGGGCCGAGAAAGAGACAAGAAACCTCAAAAGACTGTACCAGGTCGGCATTCCCGTTCCAAAGCCGCTTAATTTGGACAAGCATGTGCTGGTGATGGAGTTCCTCGGGCGTGAGGACGGGTTCCCTAGCCCGCGGCTCAGAGACGCAGACATTGAGCCCGAAGATTACAAGGGACTGTATTACCAGGTGCTGGCATATATGCGCATCATGTACCACCAGTGCCGGCTTGTCCACGGCGACTTGTCGGAGTACAACATGCTCTACCACGAGAAGAAGCTGTACATCATTGATGTGTCGCAGAGTGTAGAGCACGACCATCCACACTCGCTCGAGTTTTTGCGAATGGATATCAAGAACGTAAACAACTATTTCAGGAAAGACGGCGGGGTCGAGCCTTTCTCCGAGCGTACTGTGTTCCGGTTCATTACCCGTGTGCCGGAGAAGGGCCACGAGAAGGAGACGTGCGAAGAGCTCATTGAGCAGCTGGCAGCAATGCCGGTGGAGGATCTGACCGAGCAGGATAAGCTTGACGATGAGGTATTCCGGTCGGTGTATATCCCGCAGACTCTTGAGCAAGTGTACGATGTCGAGAGAGACACGGAGCTTGTCGAGCGGGGCGAGACGAGGGATTTGATCTATGCTGATCTGCTCAAGAATAATAACGATTATGATGAGGATGAATCTTCCGAAGAGGAAGAGGAGTCGGACTTTGACAGCGATGACGACGACGATGGCGATGTGTGGGTTGAAAAGCCCGTCAAGGATAAAAAGTTTGCCGACCGAGACGCAAATAAGGAGCGTAAGAAGGCAATCAAGGAGGCAGCGAAGCTCAAGCGAGAGAATAAGATGAAGAAGGCTACGAAAAAGAAGCTGATAAAGAACTCTACTAATAAGTACGCCAAGAAGAAGTAACTAACATGCATCATTGTTAATTGAACAATTCGTTATGACAAAAAATAAATATCGGCTATATCTGGCAAAGGGCAAGTTATAGTGATCCCCCGGATCTATGCCCGCCTACTAATCCGGCCATCTCTAGAAAAGCCCTCTCTTCGCCGTAGTTCTTGATGTTAACTTGCTGGCGGTACTGGGCCTCCCTCTCTTCCCACTCCCACTTCTTCTTCTGCTCCTCTAAATCAGCAATGCCGCCGCAGCCCCACACCTCTAGAGCCGTGACCTGGAACCGGTCCTCGAACTCCTCGTCTGGGCGCATCGCGGAGACATTGAACGTACCCCCGGGCCCCAGGTGCCTAAATATGCCAAACTCCAAGCTCTCGTCCAGCGTCAGCGACACATTGCCGAGGGTAAAGTCCGACACGAGAGGGTCCTTGCGCTTCATAGGAACAGCGCTGCCGAACCCAATGCCTCCCGGACCGGGATTAGAGCGGCAGTAGTATGCAAAATTGTTTTCCTGCGCCGAGCCCCCGTGCCGGTACACGTCCTGGCTCGGCGACAGCTGGAAAAGCACAGTGTCGGAGTCGCCAAACGTCTCTTTAGAGGATGCCTTCCACGGGGTTTTGAGATAAACGCCAAACGTCACTTTGGAGTGTTTGATGACCGGGTCGCGGAACAGCTTCGCTGCCGGGATCTGCTCGTCAAAGGACCGCTGTCGGCTAGACAGGCTCTTGTCGAGCATCTTGCCGCGCACGATGAGGATAGTCGGCGCGTTCCACTTGAAGACCTTGGTCTCAATTGACCGCATGGAGAAACCGGCCTCGGAGCCCACGTATAGTTTGACCAGCTTGGAGAAGATTTTGTCGCGGCCCAGGAAGGATGCCAATTGTGGGACTGTCCCGGCAGTCACTAGTTTGGAGTGCTCTGTTGCAATGCCTTCGCCCTCATGGCTCTCGTTGCCGTCATTGCCCTCACTACCCTCATTACCCTCCTTATTCTCCTCATATTTGTTGGGTCGAGTTATGTACAGTAATTGGTTGTAGACGGAGCTCAACGGAGTGAGCAGGTACGGGTAGCACGCCATCATGGCGAGCTGGAACCGCTTCCAAGTGATGACGACCCCCTCCAAAGACGACACCGAGGTGACCTCGGGCGCAATGGCCCGGATCATGCACAATGCACTTGTCCTGACCTTGTTGATTATCGCCGGGTCGCCGTACACCTTATCGACGTGCTCTTTGATGGGCTGGAACGGTTGACAGTCAAACACGACCAAAAGGAAGGTAATAAGCAGGTAGAGGTCGTGGGCGGCCAATTCGAGCTCCTCATCGTCAAAAAGAGGCAGGCTCTCCTGTGAACTGTCGACCTTTGGGTCTGGAAGCTCACAAAAAGATGCAAACAGATACCGGAGGATGTTAAACTCCTGTGGAACCAGCTGGCCTGTCTTGCGCAGGTCTGCGAGCGCCAGCACCTTGACCAATGCCTTGAGGTCGAGCTCCTTGACCTGTGCCCGGGCCGGAAATGCACCCAATGCCGTCGCAGAACGGTATATCAGCGGAGCGACTTCATTCGGGAGACCGAGAGCGCCGGCGAGCTCTTGAGCGCTCTGCAAGGCGGCGTCTCCAAACCGCTCCTTGAGGCTCCACATTTCAACGTTGCTGAACGTCTTGCCGCATTTCTGCGCAAACCGCAGCGATACATACTGCGGCGACGCGTCTGCCTCCTCAGCTCTGCTCTCCCTGCTTGTAATTGCCCCCATTGTATGCCATTGGAAACCGAATTCGGGGACAGGTCTGCGACCGCCGCACGATATGCAATGGGACCCACCAGCCGCACTCCGCGGAGCTCCGCGTCGCACATTACTACTCGGATAGGAAATTAACTCCGTCGGTACCCGATTAGACTCCGACCGCGACCGACCGGCGCGCCGGAAGCTAGGAACAAGGCAGAACCCGCCAAGCCGCTTCGTTCTGGGGTTCCGAGGCTCGAGAGGAAATGAGAGGTGTTTCAATTCGTACTACAGGATATCCAGAGAGTCCAGGGCCAATAGTAAGCTATAGCATATCTTTCTAATCTTCCCATTTATATATTCGCCCCTTTCTCTTGCTTGGGTCTTTTGGCGGTTTTTCTTGCTAATTCCTACTTTTATTTGGACAGAGTATTACCATGGCATTCGGGAAGATATCGCGGCTGTTCAGGCGGTGTTGCCACAGCCACTTTGATAAGGAGGCTGAGGATTCGCCAAGGTCCAGTATGTCCGCGAGCAGCGGCGACAAGCGGTACCCGCGGAGGTCCATGAATATGAAAACTGACATCTATACTGGCGAGATGAGTCCGAACCCACGAAAATTGCCCCGGCGCTTGTTTTCTCACCATGCCAGGACCAAAACGGTGTCGGATCCGGAATCTGGCCAGGAGCCGGCGCTTGTCAAAGGCAACGCCGACTTCCGCATCCACGACGACGACATTCGCAGGATCCCGACCTCGGCTTCCGCGCCTTCCGTGATTACTCACAGTGAGACGAGAAACACCGCGTGGGACGAGTCATATCTTGCCAGCCATGACCATCCCGTCACATTTGATACTTCTCTCAGCCCTGCATTCGGGCTAGCCGCGCCAGCCGCATCGTAAGACCCCCCCAAAAAAATGTCATTGTGACTCGACGCTCCCAACCTTAAAACGGCGGCATTCCGTACGAAAGGGCAGCTGTGGCGGGTTTTTGTTGTTCGTTTTTTGTTAGACGCCGAAAGAAAAATGTCCAAAGCGGTGAGCGTTTTTGCCATCCCAGGCGACCTCCGCCAGTCGCTGAGCCCGTACGTGTCGGGCCGGCTCGAGGAGCCTGCTGTTGTCGCCCCACCCGAGCCCGTCAAGGCCTCGTTTGACCCCGATGGTCTCGAGGAGGGTGCTACATGCTCGCACTGCGGAGTGATCCCCAATGCATTGACTAAAGAGGAGATCCGCAGCCATTTCCGGAAAGACTACCACAAGTACAACATTAAGCGCCGCCTCAAGGGCTTGGCGCCAATGTCGGAGGACGACTTCGACAAGGCCATTGGCGACTTGGACGAGAGCATTTCGGGGTCGGAGGACGAGGACAGCGAGGAAGAAGAGGAGGACGAACAGACCAAGATCCAAAAGAGCACGCCATTTGTGCTCTATAAGTCCTCTGACGGCCGGGTCTTTGGCGCCTACCGTGCGCTCTACCGCCCGGATCAGCTGGACAAGGGCGGCGATCTCCTCGGAGAGCTCAACCCTAGTGGAAAGTCGGCCATAGTAATGATTGGAGGAGGCCACTTTTCGGCCGCCATCATCCAGCACGAGCCAATCAAGGGCCAGGTGCCCACCCACACAAACCCGTACGCCGCCGTCAAGATCATTGCGTCTAAGACCTTCCACAGATATACCACGCGGCGGAAACAGGGTGGTGCGCAGTCGGCGAGTGACAATGCCCGAGGCAAGGCCAATTCGGCTGGTTCGACTTTGCGTCGGTACAATGAGCAGGCGTTGCAGCAGGAAGTCCGAGAACTACTCGGCTCGTGGCGTGACGACCTGGCCAATTGCGATGGCATCTACATTCGCGCCAATGGCAACCTCAACAAGGGTGTTATCATG
The DNA here is from genome assembly GCA_030558835.1 of Blastobotrys illinoisensis. Taxonomy (NCBI): domain Eukaryota; kingdom Fungi; phylum Ascomycota; class Dipodascomycetes; order Dipodascales; family Trichomonascaceae; genus Blastobotrys; species Blastobotrys illinoisensis. The sequence continues at coordinate 13,805 of JAKTQJ010000035.1, read as the reverse complement.
AACTACGACGGGGCCCCGATCCAAGGCAGGGACCCGAGGGTACACTCTCTGCCGTTTACCACCCGAAGGGCTACCGCGACCGAGATCAAGCGCGCGTGGGTCGAACTGGTGTCTCTGCATATTGTCCAGCTGCCCAAAAGCGGGGCCAGCACTCCAAAGGCTACTCCGCCTCCGCCAAAGCAGGCCGAGTCGCCCAAGCCAGCTGCTCGTGAGCCGACTGCCGAGGAGAAGCATTCTGCCGAGATTGTGTCTCTGATCAAAAAGTCCCGCGCCCCGAGGCTCATTGCCTACTTTAAGACCAACAAGTTGCCAGTGGACTTTGAGCTCGAGCCTCGCCAGCAGTACTCGTCGACCCCCAATGCTCTTTTCTTGGCATCATCGCTGGGCATGCATCACATTGTTACGACGCTGCTGGTTTCACTCGGCGCAGACCCAACTGTCGCGCTGAGTGACACGAGTAATAAGCGCGCTTTTGACGTGGCCAAGGACCAGACGACACGCGATGCATTCCAGCTTGCCCGGGCCAAGCTCGGCGAGGCCAAGTGGGACTGGAAGGTGTCGCACGTTGGGCCTGCTGTCACGAAAGAGGAAATTGCGCAGCGGCAACAGGAGGAAAAGAAGCGCGAGGAGGATGAGCGGCGCAAAATGGACCAGGCACTGCAAGCCAAGCTGGAGGAGGAGAAGAAGATTAAACAAAACGCCAGTGAAACGCTGAAACGACCACCCGGCAAAAAGCTGGGAGTTGTCACCAGCGTTGGTGACACATCTTTACGAGGGTTGTCGGATGAGGCAAAAATGCGACTGGAGCGAGAGCGTCGGGCCAGGGCTGCCGAGGCGCGATTCAAAAAGTTGCAAGGATAGATATTTATTACCCACACAATATCACAGTGATCACGGTGATATTGTATGTGTACAGTAGTACATTATGCGATGATATGTACAATACATTATGCAATGTCATAGCAGTAAAATGGAGGGCATTGACGCTAACTAGCGTAATTTCGTATTGTGGAATGCAATTGTAAACGTAGAAATCTATAATGTGACAGGCGGCTATTTGGACATGATGAATGTGACATTGTTCTCACCACTGGCGAGAAAGTCTTTCAAAACCGCGTCATCGCCAGCGTACGTATCCGCCGTAGCATGCGTGTAGTCAAACAAATTCTTCATTCTCATGGCTGGCCGCAAGTTCTTTGGTCCCTTAGGCGCCCCTGTGGATGCCATCTGACTCGCAGTGATCCACCCACCTAGCTCTTCCTCTTCGCTCTCGCTTCCGTCATCTTCAATTGCATTACCAGCCAAGGATGACGAGACACACTTGCAGCCGAGCAAATCATGGGTATTGGACAGTGTGCTGCCATTGTAAGTGAAAATATCGCGCAGCTCCTCACCCGTAAATGAATTGGCACTCGCTCTTCCTTGCTGGTCTATAAACCGGTCCGCCAAACTCTGCTTTGTAATCTGCCGCTGGAAAATCTTCTCATCTATGCACCCGGTAGTTAGCAACCGGTATATAAAGACCGGCTTCTTCTGTCCCATTCGATGAATACGTGCCATGGCTTGGATATCCCAGGATGGATTCCAGTCGCAGTCAAACAAAAATAGCCGCGACCCTCCTATGAGATTAATCCCAGCGCCTCCGCTTCGCGTAGAAGTGAGGAATGCAAAACATTGCCTCTGGTCAACGCGATTGAATTGGTCAACTAGGGCCTGCCTTTTAGCTGGTGGAGTGCTGCCGTCCAACCGTACGCTCGTCATCCTGAACGCGCGCAGTAGCGCCTCTATCAAATCAAGAGTCTGTGTATACCCCGACACAATTACCACCTTTTCACTCGACTTACCATGCAATCGGTTCAAAATGCCAAAAAGAGTGGCCATTTTCCCACTTTGCATTGTGGTCATATTAGGCTTGCCAAAGTAAATAGATTGCTTCGTCCAGTCGGGCTTTTCTTCCTGCACCAGTAGCAACGAATTGCACACCTTTTTCAGCTTGAGCATCATACCAAGATCGCCGTTTTTCTTCTCAAAATCCTCGGTCTCTTCTTCCAGCTCATCAAACTCGATGTCCTCGTGGTCAAACTCATTGAAATTCTTGCAGAACTGCCGATATTTGCTGACCTGATCTTCAGTCGGTTTGCAAAACAATACTAAATCTGACCTCGGGGGCAATGAGTCGAGCAGCAGCTCATTGGTTCGTCGCAGAACGAAACCCCTAGTAAGTGCGCTGAGCTCACTGACTTTTTCTTCGGCAAGCTTGCGATGCTTTTTCGACGCCTTAGCATCTCGACCTTTCATAATCGGATCTTCAAACTGCTTCTTAAAGCTGCTGGCACTGCCAAGGAGCCCAGGATTCAGTACTTCACACATGGTGTAGAACTCCTTGAGGTTATTCTGAATCGGAGTACCACTAAGCATAATCCGCTTCTCAATGTTGAGTGATAAAATAGCCTGAGTGGCTCGGGTGTCAACTTTCTTCAGCTTCTGGGCCTCGTCGCACACAACCAAATCAAAAGGGCAGAGCTTGAGCTCATCGGCAACCAGCCGCATCCTATCATACCCAATAAGCATAACGCTGTGTATCCTGCTGTACTTGAATTGGCTGACTTTCGTTTTGTCGTTCATAACGAACACCTTGATGCGAATCTCTCCTAGCCACCTTTTGAACTCGGCCTCCCAGTTATTCAGCAAGGTCACTGGCGCAACGATCAAAACTTTTTTCACCACTGGTTTATGTCCAGCAATAGGGTTCTGTTTCAGTAAAGTCCATATCAGCGCAATTGTCATCAGCGTTTTACCGAGGCCCATTTCATCTGCTAAAAGAGCGCCGCAGCCGCCATTGTTCTTCCGCATGCCCATGACGCACTCGTATAAAAACTTGACTCCATCAACCTGGTGTGGACGTAAAGCCTTGGCAAGATACGGGTCTATAACAACGTCACAGACCGGTTCTGATGACTTGAACCGCGGAAGTACGATTCCAACCTCGGGATCATGAAGCGGTGCAGTATCTATAGCCTTCGGTTTCTTGGCCTTGAAAAACGGAGAGAGTACAGGCGCAGTAGGTGCCACGGCACCATCTTCTTCAGAAACAGGCTCCCCAACCTTTACCTCTTTATTTCCAATGCGGAGCTCAAGATCTGGCTTCACAGGTCTCGGCGTTGACTCACCTATAACCTTTCCTTGCGAGTCCTTCAGCACAACTCTGTCGCGATAGACGACGACTGTCCCGTCATTTTCGTAAGGTGCTGATTTCCGCGGAGTTGGCTTTCGGTACATTGCCTCGTACCGAGCCGTGGTAACACCTTCATTAGAAGGAATCTCAGTGGCAGATGCACTAGTTTCATGACTTACGCTCTTGCCCTCGCTTATCATGTCCACAACACAGGGCTCTGTCTCATCCGCATTCTCTTCTGTTTCGTCAGCCTCAGACGAAGAGCTTTCAGAGCTTTCCATATAGACTTCTTTGACAGACGAGGTAAATGAAACTTCTTCTGATATGAAAACCTCAAACCCACCGATTGAAAGCTCCGAGTCAACTTGAACTTGGATCGGGTTGAGTTCTTTCCGTGCCACTACACGGTCTTCGGTGTCACGAAGTGTACCGATATTGTCTGCAGAAAGCAACAAATGCCCATCTTCATCCCAGATCTTGTGCTTTTTAGCAGATGGACGCCGTATCATGACTTCAAACTTCCGCGCACGTCCTTTGCTGCCATCAAGTGGCATGGAGATTCCGGCATGATCCTTCTTTGGCTTCTTTAAGAGGGAGGGGATACCGTTAAGACTGCCTGAACGCTTCACAGGTACACTCCCTCGCAAGCTGTCTCCTCCTGTTTTGAGTAACGGGCTGGAATACGTTCCATGGCTCACAGTCGATGCTCCTTTCTTAGGCCGGAACATGCCGCTGTGGTGTTGTCAAACGCGTGGCGTCGCGAATTTTCGCGTTAATTGATCGGCGTTCCCAAATCATCTGGTACAAGCCCATGAACGGATGATAAAAGTACACATTCACCGGTGTTATGAAGCGCAATATACAATTGATGGATCTATATAGTGTATAGGGGTGTTATACTTTTTCTATGATTGCCTGTTCATGAAAAATGCAAATCGAGTAAGACTTGCAGTGCTTGACGATGTAGAAGTCGTAGGAGAGGAAGGGTTATGTTGAGTCCCAGAATCAGACATAACTTTTTGCACATAATTTAGGTTACCGTTCTATTGACACTACCAGTACGTACAGTTGCCGTATGTTGTGGTTAGGGGTGCTACGATTTCACAACGACAACTAGTCTGGTTATTTCATCATGGGTACTTACGGAAGCGGGTTTTCGGTCTTGGGCTCTGATTCTCCAGCGATTTCTTTCTTTTGATTGTCACACAGTTATCTAGTACATCGCCTTTCGCCGATAGACTTCAACTGTGCAACTGTATGTGCTTAGGGTTTCAGCACTTGAGGTTCGGACTCCTATCGTGTCAGTTGGTTATGTTATGTGCTACGAGAAATGCATCCGGTTGATAGAGCCGAAAGTCGTTAGTTCCATAGGCACTCTTGGCATTTTGGCATCAAAGGTACCAAAGGCCTAGGTCACGGTTGAATTAATAGAGATGTAAAAATAAGAACTGAAAAAGTATAAGCTAACCCGGATCCCAAAATCAATTAATTATCTAAGTTCAAAATTCTAATATACAAGGAAGAAAAGAAGTGAAGTGTCTATATCGTTTAGTAATGCAATGCGAGAGAGGTTCAATGACCTCGGAGTTAAATGCTCTTCATTCCGGCAGAATAGGCCAGGTACCATGTCAAACTGGCACCGTTATCCAAGTATTGCTCATTGAAGTTGTCCTGGGAAAAGAATTCGTAGGATGAGTTGGCATCAAACAATGCCTGGTTGATTCGCAGGATACCAGCCCATCCACTGTCAAGAGAGCCAACGATGCTGGCAAGCTTCTGTTCCCACTCTTGCTGGACAAATTCCTCCTGTCGCATCAAAGCCGAAACTGGCGTAATTGGGATCATGTGGATACCCTGTATGTACTCAATGTTCGTACCGAAGAAAGTAGTGTGGTCAACCTGGTTCTCGAAGGTAATACCAGGGACCTTGTTCTTGATAAAGTTCTGCGGCTGGTTCTTGTTGTCGTCCTTCATGTAGAAGTAAGCGTCCATGGCTCGGCTCATAACGGAGATCATCAAGTCTCCTCGGGCTTCCATCTGCTTGTCTCCAATGACCTTGCCCCAGAGCTTCATGCCGTAGGCGAAGTTGTAGTCTTCAGAACTTGACTCCTCGTTCTTGCCACCAGCGGAAGAGAACATACCAGCAGCCCAAGAGTGTCCGTGGAACCAGTCAAACATTCGGAAGATAGGGAAGTACGAGTCGTCGCTGGTTGGGTTAGCAACATCTCGGACAAGGCTGTTGACCCAGTCCTTGTTCTCTTCAAGCCACTTGCCGTCGCCATGCTTCTGGTCAACGTAGGCAACTACCGCGGCGGCATGAACCCAGTATCCGTAGTGGAAGTGGTGATCGTTGTAGTAAGGAGATCCGTAGTCAACTCCAGTATCGCCGTCCTGAGCACCAGTCGAAGTGACACCCTTGAGCTTCGTATCGTACATCAGCGGCAGAGGCTGCTTGTTCTGGGTGAAGTCGGACATGCCATCCTTGAGCAACTGCAAAGCGCTGCTGGACATATTTGCATCCTCAAGAATCTCGCTAATGGTCAAGAGAATGTAGGCGTACTTGTCAGCAGCCTTACCGCCAGTGTAAGTCGAGGCAACGTTGATCTGGCCGCTAATGTCCTGCTGCATCTCGTGCTGGGCTGAGGCAAGGATCTGGGACTTCACGCTGCTATCCCAGGATGGAGTCTTGCTGTTGTCCTTCCATGGGAGCCAACCAAGATCAGTGTGGAGAGCCTCCGCCATCTGGAGCTCGCTGGTTCGGACACCAGTCATAACACCCTTCGTGGTTGAGTCAACGGTAACATTGGTAACCTTGGACTTGGTATCGTCAGATACGGACTCGATATGATGTGGAAGAGCATAGATGAATGGCTCTCCACAGGCAGAGTTTCCTGAAGTGTTGTACTTGATAGTGTAGTATCCAACATCGCTCTTGACTTCAGCGTCGATATCAACACCGGTAATGTACTGACCAGCGGTGGAATCAATATCCTCATCGGCACCATCTGGCAGAATGCCCACCTGGATAACGGTGTTAGAGGCAACATTCTCGGCCCGAATTCGAGTCTGGCTGTCACAGGAGAGCTCTGGCCGGTTGTCGCCAGACACGTAAATGACCCAGTTGACCGAACCGCCCACAGTGACGGTGTACTTGTCAACCTGTTCAACATCTCGCTTCTTAGAGGGGGAGGAGATGGCAGTGGCCTGCTTCTTGAAGTTGGTGAAACCGAGCTGACTGTAGATGAACGGAATGACACCATCGAACTCACCAGTGACGAGGCCCATTCCCTGAGCAAGCGGGAAGTCTACTCCGTTATTGCCATTGCTGATTCGGGCTTTAACGGAAGATGGACCAAAGTCGCTAACCTGGAAATCCATGTTATCGTTGGAGAATTCGTTAGCGGAAAGCACAACATCCATGAGTCCAACTGGGTTGATGTAGTACTCGACTGGGTTGGCGCTAGCATCAGGGCCGTAGACCTAAAAATCAGTAAGTTAGCAAATTGAAAAGCATTTGTGGGGAGGGAAGGGACTTACTCTCTGGCTGAAAGTGGAGTACGAGACGGCCATGCCTGGATAATTGGAATCGTTCGACCACCACACGGCGTAAGGGAAAGTGTATACCGGCAGATGCTGAGTATCGAGCAACATATTGGCGTAGAACTTGTTCGTCTGAATTGGCTTGCCATCTCCTTCGACATTATCTGGGATGGTGATCTTCAAATCTTCACGGGTGAACATGGATGGAGGATCGCTAGTGTCAACCGCCGAGAAGATGTTTCCGTCACTGTAGTACTGGTTCCCACTTGGAGTTGCGACCTGAGAAGACGGCACAGAGGGAGCAGATGGGCCAGACACCTTGGCAGTGCCGGCTGTAGAGGTACCCGAAGCCGCTGCCGAAGAAGAAGTAATGGCAGAAGATGCAACAGCGGAGGAGCCAGCGACCGAAGAAGTAAAGGCCGATGATGGGTTAACCGAAGAGGTCAAAATAGAAGAGGAGCATGGTTTCGACTTTCTAGTCTTAGTAGTAGAGCACTTCTTCTTACTCTTGGAGGAAGCAGGAACAAGAGAGGAGCAGGCCCTCTTCGAGCTGACTGCTGCGCTGGTGGCTGGAGATGGAACAGGAGTGACAGCTGCACTCGATTGGATAGAGTTCGATGGGCCTGGGATAGAGGCAGATGCAGGAGTAGGAGCAGATGTCAGATCGGTAGTCGGTGCCATTGGGGCAGAGTTTGGAATCTGCTGCGAACCAGTGGCTTGAATGACCTTCTTGGTGGTCCCCGCAGGCCGGGTGACGGTGACAGTTTTGGTGATGGTTTCCATTTGCCCTGGTTTGGTGGAACAGTCAACGGTGACGACCATTGTCGAAACAACCGTCTCATAGATGGTTTCATCAACGGTCTTCGTGATGACTTCCGTCTCGTAGTTGTTGTGAGTGATAGTGTTGTTGCCGTATGGTGCAATTGCGGCACCAGAAACACAGGATGCTAATATCGTGGCAAGCACGACAGGAACTGAACGCATTTTGATGTATGTCTATGCTCTGGACTTTGATTATTTTGATCTTCATCCAGAGGCCCCTCGCGGGGTCTTTATAATTTTACATCTCGGTCGTGTAGGTCACCGAGTGTACCTGAAAATAGAGGTCGAGCCATCCGACCTCGTCTATTTCGGTTTCATTGCAAGCTGTGTACCTTCCTCGCTAAGATTCAAGCGATGGCCCGACCGCGTGTGATCAGGCCTCCCCTGAGAGGCCCGCGTGGGGCATGGCGGACATCACTTTTTCCCTTTTTGGGACCCGCGGTAGCACGGCTGAATGTTTGACGTGCGTGCGGCTGCAGCGCATTAGCCGATTTGGGACGTGCGGCGTCCCGCCACGGGCCGCCCACACTGCCGTTCCCGTTCAGTGGTTGGGGCTAGAGGAGCTGAAAAGGGGCCTGGGCGTCGAATTACAGGGGTAGTATATGGCATCACTGCAATAAATTAAATGTCATAAGGAATTAAATAGTACGTTAGCAAATGGGCCGCAGCATTGCGGCATGGCGGTACCCCACAGTTCCCTAATGGGGTTCTAGAATAGTGGCTAGATCGTTGGATCTACTCTTTGGTCTTGGATGCCCCATTGGAGTCGATATAACCGGCAACGCTGCGGATTAACTGCTCCAGGTTGGCGTTGTCATCGTTTTGGTCCGTGGCAGCGTCCTCGGATTTGATCGACGGTTTGAAAAGGCTTGGATCTATTTCGGGCTCGGACTGTTTTTGGTCCTCGGAGGCAGGCGCGGGAGGCGTTGCAGCGGGCTTTTCGGCGTTAGTATCGTTACCTGGCGTGGATGCAACAGGAGCAGATGCCGGAGCAGCGGAGGTGGTGGCGCTGGCCGCTTTCCTATTATCGCTTTTGTTATTATTGCTCGAGTTATTAGTATTGCCGTTGGTCGTTGAAACAGCAGCTGCGATCATTGACGAGGTCTTTGCCGAGGGTGGGGTTGTAGAATTGGTCGTCTTAACTGGCTGAGCAGGTCGATTCGGCGTCTGAGAGCTGTGTGAGGGAGGAGAGGACGATGCCGGTGTTACTGGTGACCCACTCCCTGGGGGAGCAGATCCGGCGTTGATAGCCGCAGCTGATGGTAAGATGGTTCCCGCAGGTGTGGTCGGGAAGATCTTACGTCGACCCCTTTTACTGGCATCGCCAGTGACGTAAGTAAGTACTCGCGGTAGTTCTAGACCGAACTTTGTAAAGTACATCTTGAGGTTTCGCGCTTTATCTTTCAACTGGACCTGGGTACGCTCTTTGAGCACTTCGGAAATAGTACCTCCAGCACCGTAGAGCTCTAATATCTTACTCCAGTACGGGCCCTGTACCTTGTCTAATCCACTCATGAGAGCCTCCTCTTCCTCCTTGGTCCACGGGTTCCTCTGGAATTTGTTTCCGGGAGTTCCTGGCATAGGTCTATAGTCATTGACGCCACTGGAAGTAGCAGAATTGCCACTGTGGGAAAGCTTTGAAGCTGTCGTAGAGTACGCTTGGCCAGAACCACCGCCAGCGCCAGTATTGCCCTGGGAAGAGGCGGCTGAAGCCATTGAGGTAGATGCACCGGCAGCCGGGGTGGAGGCCGAAGGTTTAGCCGACGCATTGGAATTCCACACATGGTATGTACCACGGGCTTTGGCAAACATATCGTTATTCGGCTTTGGAACATAGGTAGTAGGCACCGTCGGGACGGCCATGACCACAGTAGACCGGTCAGATACAATCTGAGTACGGTTACGTGATACGTAGTCAATGACATCCTTCAAAAATCCGAGCCAGGAATACGTCTCTGCCAGTACCTCAGGGCTGTCTTCTTCCTCCAGCTTCTTTCTCCGGTTCTTGCAGCGCGAGATGAAATCGCTTTCACTCAGAGTCAACGCATTGGGACCCTTGGCACTATCAGGTCGGCGCTGGAAAAGCTCCTTCTGCATATCTGAAGGGAAAAGCTCTTCAATGATTTCACTTTTCGGCCGGCCGTGGTCCTCCTGATTGAGCGCTGAGATGTACGCCTGTGTTTTCAGGTCGAGGAAGATCGTGCCCTGGTTTTTCAGCAGCTTGCCTTGCTCGGAAACGAACGAGTCAAGGAAGAACTCATTTAAATAGAAGAAGCCGACCTGGCTGATACCCAGGATGGCGTTCATAAACGTTGTCAAGTTTGCGCGTTGAATCACGGCCCGCTGTTCCTTGGTCGTGCATATGTTCTCGAGCTGCTTTATGCTCAAGAACGCCTCCTCGGTGTAAATTTGCTTGGCCTGCTCGAACAATGAGAGCAATTGGCGGTATATTCTCCCGTCCTCCATCTCGGGGTCCGTCGCGATCTGGATAGTATGGGTGTAGGACCCTTTTACGAGTATGTTGAGTATCTGGGTCGAGAGGTTATCCAGCAGCGGAAGCGACTGTTTCTGGAGCAACTCTCTTGTCTCGGTAAGAATCTTGGACTCGTCGAGGCCCCGCAGCGGGTCCGTGTCGAGTATCCGCTGGACTTCTTCGTTCACGGGGGCCGCCGACGTTGCCGTCGAACTCGCAGAGACCCGCCCGACAGCACTTGTCGGCGGCGCAGAGACCGGTTCGGCTGGTTTCGCGTCCTCGGTGGTGTCCTCGGGAGAGGAGGGCTCTGGAGACGCTGTCTCCTTTAATTGCTGCGCGATAAACCTCAGCTGCTCGGTATCGTCAAAATCAATGAGCTCGTCCCCTTCGACATCCGTCCTGGCGCGTTTGGCCCCGTGGTGGGGCTCCTCGTCGTCATCGGCGTCGACGCCCCGTTTATGGGTGGTATCAGGGTCCCCTGCATCTGATGTTGAACTCATCGCTTTGGTCACAAACCGAAGCCCTAAAACCGTTTTGCTGAGGTCTCTGGTCTTGGAAGTTAGGGTTATTCACTTGCGAATGGGAATCGAAAATTCTCCGCAGCACTTTTCAGTCCGCGTATATCTGATCATCCGGCGCTGATGTTAATTCGGCCTACGAACTACGATCCATGGGCCGTAAAATAAGGGTTGGCATTGCGATTTGCGTTTGTATAGAGCATTGTGCGAGTGTATATCGGTTAATAATTGATCAGGCTGTGGTAAATGGAGTAATTAACTGGTCGGCGCGGGCGCTTCTCTTGAGATGGTTCGGGCAGCCAAGAGTGCGAGGGTAGCGACAGCCGCGTAGACAACTACTATATATACAAATGTCCAAGCGACCAAAGCGACCGAAAGAAGGGACGAAATACGATGGCATTCATACCCTTTGACCCCATTAGCACGCAGGTGCGCTTGTCGCTCAATGGTGAATTTTCAACTAATCAAGTCAAGTTAAGTTCCGACGATCACAACCGGAGCATCCACTTGTGACGACACACACGATAGCGGCGGAGAATGAATTACATCAAAAAGGCGATATACGGCCCGGACCCGCAGGAGCAGAAGCAGAAATGCAACTCGCTAATACGCAAGAACCAGCGCGAGCTCGACAAGATGCTGTCGAACCTGACCGTTGCCGAAAACAAGACTAAGACGATGATCAAGTCCGCAGCCCGACGAAACGACACAGTCTCGGCGCGAATGCTGGCCAAAGAGATCTACAACTGCAAGAAGCAGCGGGAGCGGCTGCACACCTCCAAGTCCCAGCTTAACTCTGTCATGATGCAGGTGAACGAGGCGTTTGCGCTGAGGAAAATTGAAGGCACAATGAAGACCAGTACGGGCGTCATGAAGGAAGTCAACACGCTGGTGAGGATGCCTGAGCTTATGGGGACGATGAACCAATTGAGCCAGGAGCTCATGAAGGCAGGGATTATTGAAGAGATGGTTGGCGATACCATGGATATGATTGGCGAGAATGAGTTTGAGGACGAGGAGATTGACGAGCAGGTTGACGCCATTTTGAGCGAAGTCACCGGTGGCAAGCTGGGGAACGCCGGCAAGGTTCCAGAGAATCTCCCGGCTGCCCCGTCAAAGGCGACTCCGGTCGAGGAAGAGGAAGAGGAAGAGGAGGAGGCCAACACTGCCATGCTAGACGACATGCGACAGCGGCTCAAAGCGCTCCAATCATAACTTCTTTTTTCACATCTCTCATCGCCGGCCGTTATTATCCTCGGCACATGAGCGTCACCGTTGTCCAAGGTGGTGTTTGGCGGACTATAGAAATACTAACTATGCATTCAATTCCTTTCATGTATCATTAAACTGCCACCATCTGGCGAATAAATCATTGGTCACTCAGATCTGTCAGGTATGGGTTTGGGCATTACTATTAAGCATGGACTTTGATGCAATGGCAATAATTAAAGGTGCATGGTCATTAGTCCTGTCGGCTATTATTCATTCATCAAAACCTGTGCTGCATTCCCGAACCCACGCTATTCATCATTACCCGTTGAACGCAAAACCATTATCAATTCCCATCTATACCATTAATACGCACTACTCAGAATACTGATACAGTAGTTAAGGTATCGTATGGCAGTAGTGCGTGGAGGTGCAGGTGTGCAGACCGCCGCACAGACTGGTGCATGCATATACCGCTCACCGTGCTGGCTGCTGGATTAGGAATTTGCGGACATTCGACTGATTAGGGGGGAAGGGGGGGGGATGTCAAGCTCTCCAACCATCTGTCAAGATAATCCAAAAGGTCTAGTAATCTGGCATGTCGTCCCAGACGCTGGCATATAACGGCCTGGACGTTTGGTCCCTGACAACTCAGGAGAAGTTGAGGTACATTACTAGCATCAAAGCCGAAACCGAGTCCCTCCGGGGTAGCATTGTAGAGGCAAAGCGGCAGTACGAGGATGCGACTCGTAAGTACCACCCCAAACGACTGGATGCTCTAACCGACCAGTCACGCAAATTGCGTCTCACACCCCGCCCCTAACAGGGCTAGAGATACGCGGGAAAAACATTTTTAAAGGACATGTAGGAAAGATCTACGACATGAAGCTGACCAGGGACGACCGGTATCTCTTGTCGGTCGCCCAGGACGGGTTCGCAATTATTTGGGACGCTTACTCCACGAGCAAATGCGACGCCATCCAGCTAGACTCGCCGTGGGTGCTCTCATGCGCAATTAGTCCTTCAAACAAAATAATTGCGACTGGCGGGTTGGACAATGTGTGCACTCTTTATCCATTCTATGACGATGTGACGCTGTCCCCTACCATGTCGTCTAAGAAGCGGCGGTCAGACACAATTAAGCCGCGCCCGCCGCTCATGCACTTCAAAGGCCATCGGGGGTTTATTTCCGGGGCCGAATTTCTGTCCGAGGCGGTAATTGTAACCGTGTCGTCGGACATGACGATGAAAACGTGGGACGTGGTTCGGGGATTGCGCCTCGACGACTATAGCGGGCACGTTGGCGACATCAACGCAGTGTCCGTGAGCCGCACCGACCCCCGTATTGTCGCGACTGCGGCTGCTGACAATTCGGTCAAGATCTGGGACACTCGTGTGGAATGCAGCGGTGCTGTGCAGACTTTTATCACGGACACCGAGCTCACGACGATAGATGTGTTCCCGGACGGCCATGCAGTGGGGGTTGGGTGTGAGGATGGCAGTGTCAAGCTGTTTGACATGCGGTGTGACACGAAGATTGCTGACTATAGGAGTCAGAAGCACAGCGGTCAGGCCGTGACGACGGTCAAGTTCACTCCGTCGGGGCGGCTTCTTCTCGGTGGCCTTAGCGAGGGCTCGTGCGGGAGCTGGGATGTCCTCAAGGGCCAATGGATTCCGCAGCGTCCGGATCATTCGAGCGAAGTTACATCAGTTCAGGTGGCCGGCGATGGCCACCGTATGTACTCTGCCTCATGGGACTCTACAATGCGCTCTTGGGAGCCGTGACATTAATACAATGACATTTTACAAAAAACCAGTATATTTATATACAATCCTCCATGCGCTGTCGTTCCACACTCGCTGTTAACATTGCTGTCCAGTAGTAGTCGCTACTGTAGTTACAGAGCAGTCCCAGAATTGCTTAGCCCGTAAGCACATTCAAGCACGCGGAGACACGATCGCCAACTTTATACGCTGTAATAGACGGCAGTGCGCCAATCAGCGCCAGCCAACAGTAGCATCACGACAGAGAGCGGAGGGCGGAGACAACAGAAGGTGAGTAGATGGC